>APFE030637501.1:0-29562 GCA_000404065.3 Pinus taeda
GTGCAATGGAGGGAAGTTACTAGGTCCTCCTTCAAAGGGATAGCTCCTCCTAACAAGGGATTAGCTCCTTTTCTTTTGCGATGCATGAACCACTTGGAGCGAACAATCCACGTCAAAATTCCTTCTAGAATCATCTAGAATTAACCCAAAGTGAGTTTTTTGAGATAAAAATTGCGCCTTTAACTTTCACAGGGGTACGCACCCTCCCCTTTACAGACAGAGTGTATAAGTACGCAGGTAATATGAAAAGTGAGAGAACGTACGGAACCAAAGTTACATTGTTTTTTGATGTCTTTCTCTCATTTACAAAGCTTATTTTGAAGAGCTGAGGTCTGAGACTTGCTTAGGAGGATAGTACAAGTGATGATAGACCCATACTGACTGCAAATAATCAAGGTGACGATATTTTTGTGTAGCAAGGGCCATAATGAATCCCACATCATCGACGTGAGACGAGAGGATGCAAAATGATTTTGGATGATACATAGAATCAGAGGTAAGTGTAACTGGTAAAGGACAACTCTTGAACATATCGATAGCATAACTTGGAAGTTTGGTAGCTTTCGGATCCATGGGATTGGTGGTCATAATGACGTGGTAGAGATCAAATGGAAGGAAAAAATGAATGGCCCAAACCCAGGAAGGTCAATGATGTAAAGGAGGATGTCCCAACCCAACATGAAGCAAAGAGTGTCATGTTCAAGAGTGAGTTGCCGACATGACTGATAGATCTCCAAATTTTCCCCCACCATTTCTGGCAAGTACCCCAATTATTTTTTGATCACAAGCTTAAAGGGGATAGCATATGCATGCACACTAAGTTCATCCTTCGGATGAATCTGACCTAGTAAGTTTAATGAGCCCTAGGAAGGAGAAGCTCACATTCGTCATGGTGACGAATCCAATGTCGTTTAATAGTTTAACAAGTTCGACAAAGGTGTAACTCAGTATCTTTTTCATGTTTAAAGAGTTTGAAAAAGACACGTAAAAGAAAACTCCACATGGTCCCTTTTCGTACATTTATGTCTCTCGAGCCCGAAAATTTAGAAAACAATACTTGAGAGAACTACTTGACCATTTCAGTTAAGGAGTACATTTTTCATATATAGTGCCTCCCAACCCGAAAAAGGGGTAAACTTATACTGGGCACATGATGTTTCACATCCATTAATGAGTTCGAAACGACAAGGGCTCAGCCATCTTTTCACTTTTAAAGGGTCGGAAAAGAGCTGAAAGCAGACCCCCCATTTTATTCTCTTTAACAAGTCAAAAAGGGAAAAAAAAATACTCAGCAATCTTTTCATATGAATTTTACGAGTCAGAAAAGAGCTTAAAGGTGACTTTTCCTAGAGGAATGAGTGGTATAAAGGGTAGCAACTGGTTCCAACAATGGTGGAACTTCTCAAAATATGTAATGGTCAAGAGGTTGGCTAACAAAACCACTCATTGCTGCGGTTCCTCAAGAAAGGAAAAACAATTAAGTGAAAGCATATGATCAGCCAAAGAGATGGTGGCGATGGAATGAAACAACCAAGGCTCATCTAGTAGAAATTAGGATAAAAATGACAATTACGAGATGTAAATTGGGTGTGGGTTCATTTTTACACAAGCTTGAACCATGGAGAACTTTGCTTGGATTCAGTTTCATGTTTACACAAGCTTGAAATGAAAAACTATGCTTGTTATAAGTTTGCATGCCCCTGGCATAATGATGCAATCAAGGTACATGCCCCCCAAGCTTCATTTCAATCAACTAGGTAGATGGAATGAAGGTTCACTTTCGAGATCTTGGAAAGACTCAACTGGGATTTTACGAGATCTTAAGCAAAGACTCGATTTGGAAATGGGATGTGTTTCAATTTTTAATGAGATTGACATAGTAAAAGAACTATCCTCAATCGCTTGTTTCATTTTTTAACGAGATTGACACAAGACAAGGAACTATGCTCATGACTCCTTGTTTCATTTTTGAACGAGCTTGACATAAGATAAGGAACTATGCTCATGGCGTATGTTCACGACCCATAAGAGAACATGGTTCCCAAGAGGTCTTCTCTAAATGGAAGAACCACACCCTAGGAGGAATACATGTCATTTGGTATCAAAGATAAATCGGGTTCCAACGCCCCCAGTACATAATGTACTATACCATCTGAGTGATCATCAGCAGATGTGGAGATGGAACAGGTAGCCACATAATTGACCTATGGCATGGAAGGTACTTCTTTCAAACAAGAACCTATCGGGGGCGATGGTTGCGAAGGAGGCACTTGGTGACCAATGAATGATAGTTGATCAATAGTCACAATTCTCCCTTTGTGTGGAAAACAAGCCACACAGAAAAGCGAAGAAATAAGAGCTCCTATGACATAAACATAGTCGCGTCCAAGGAGGAGATTGAAATCTAATGAACCTTGGACTACCATCACGTCTATATAGATGGTCTTTCCTCCCAAAGTAATAGGGAACTTCGGAAGGATCCCTAAAGGTTGATTGGTTCCTCCATTGAAAGCCAACAGATTCTGAGTGACAGGCACAAGTTGTGGGGAACCCAAAGCCTACCAAGTAGTAGAAGACATGATTCTAACAGATGCGCCTTCATCTAATATAGTGCCAGGTACTACCATATTATAGGCTTGTACTATGATCTGGAAAGGCATATAAGATGGGAGGTGGAAAGCAGTCAATGGACCCCAATCAAAAGAGACGACATAACTACTTGGTGGGGGTATGATATGATTTCCCCCATGCTGTATAGGAATAGGAGAAGGACACTCCTGAACAACTGGGATGGGAGGGTCACTCTTTGATTCATGAGAATATGAGGAGACAAGAAGAACATGAGCAGTATGATCACCACTCTCTCCTAAAACAGAGTGAACAACTAAAGGCGGAGCCAAGTCGATACTCTTTTCAACCAATAGTTGGTCAGGGATAGACACAAGACAGTCTCAGTCAGGAAGAGTAGGATGGGAAAGAGATGAATCCAAGTCAATCTCTTTACCAATCAGGAGAGGGTCAGAAGAAAGCCTCCAATAACCAACAGGAAGTTGGGGTTGAGGAGCTGCAAGGTTTTCCAAAACTTTGGAAGCTTTATCCATAAGAGGACAAAGGTGAAGAATATGCTCTCCTTCACATAACCTATAGGGGAATCTAATCTTTCCTTTTGTCTTACCATCATTAGTTGAAGGCGTAACATCGACATGATCTCTAGAGGTCGATTGGGATGGTTAATTCAGGTCTTTAGACCATACCTCTAAGACTTTGGGAATGTCAGGACAGTCTTGAAGGAGATGCTCACCCTTACATAACTTGCAAGGGAATTTTACCTTCCGTGAAGGATCAGAAGGTTTGTCGATGGAGAGTGCATTTGGAATAGTAGCTGCATGGTTGGCCTCTCACTTATTTGACTTCTTCTTCTTCATCTTCTTCTTCTTCTTCTTAGCCTCCTGGTTACTGGATTTCAAACTTTCACCAGGAGAAGTAGAAAAGGAGGGTGAATAAATAGGGGAAGAAGGTGAGGGGTCAACCTGAGAATCATTGTGACGTGATTCAAATGAAGGAGATGGCGAGGCAGGATTTGGGACACTCAAGATCACCAAGGTCAAAAATAACCAAACAGGAAAACCAATGGTTAACCCAGGAAGGGACAACATCGCCATATAAGGAGCACCAACAATTCCAAAAGAAGGAAAAGGACCAAGATTCCCATTCAAGGGGAATCCTTGATTGGTAGACTCTAGAAATTTTTCCCTTGGAATCGACCCTAAAGAACCACTAAGAAAGATAACTTTAACCAAGAATATTTCATGGGAATTTAATTTTAAGACACTAAAACAAAACTTGGCCTTTTCATATTTCAAGAGTCGAGAAAAGGACAAAAGGTGACTTTAGTCGCTTTTGGAATTAACAAGCTCGAAAATACAAGTGCTTGATGATATTTTCAAATTTTAAGAGTTAGTAAAGATAAAAAATTACTACTCAGGGTACTCTATTTCATGGGAAGTTAATTTTAAGACACTGAAACAAAACTTGGCCTTTTCATATTTCAAGAGTCGAGAAAAGGACAAAAGGTGACTTTAGTCGCTTTTGGAATTAACGAGCTCGAAAATACAAGTGCTCGATGATATTTTCAAATTTTAATAGTCAGTAAAGATCAAAAATGACTACTCAGGGTACTCTAGGCATAAAGGATTACCAAGTAATCGTGAACTACGGAATACCTCCTGGCGAACCGAGAAGTATGGGCAGGCAATCTCCCTGAATGTTGTGTTCAGTGTATCATGTTTACAAGGATTACAAACCTAGTGGGATCTCCCTTTATATACACGACGGTATGGGGAGCACAAGTCCGTACTAGCGTTGTCTAATGTCGAAGCGAATAATAGCTGCTAGGTTTTAAGATGCCGGAACACGTCTCTAGCCTAGACCACTAAATGTGAGCATTAAGTTTTAATGCTTCCTTAGGTTAATTCGATAAATTTTAACGGTTGATCTTGAATTAGGTTTCAATTACAAGGCCCTACCTCTATCATCTGAAAACTCCTATAAGCAGCTATATGAGACAAAATATATTTGTCTTCAATAAAAGTTATCACTAATTGAGAGATAGAGAACACAAAATCAATGCAACAATCAAAGAATGAAATATTTCTCTAATAAATCTCCTAAATTCACCTTCCTATAACAACATAAGAAGTTTCATTTCATTTCCAATGCTCATGAGGATGCAATTCTAGCTCCTCAATAACGCTACTAATGTAATATTTTCGCTTAAGTAAACTAGAATGATGTTCTTCTTTTCATGAAATGAAAAATCAATCTTTCACATAAAGCACTTTAATGAAAATTTTCACAATTCTGAAAAAACAAGAATCAATCAAATTCAAAGCATGATAAATGAAACTAAAAAAACTTCTTCCCTGAATCGAACAAACCAAACACATAAATGCTTCAATCAACAAACCAATCAATGTAATCTATGCTTGGAAAGAGAAAAGAGACACTCCACATAAGAGAAAAAATGAGACTCTTTTACTCATTCAACTGAGAACAAAGCATCCTAGCCACTTCTAGGAGGAAGAAGAGAGTTTGAGGGTCAAGACTCATTAGCACTGGGATGGGAGAAATTTTGATTTTTTCTTACCCCTAAGACCAGAGTGACTTTGGGCCACAAGTAGCGTTGATCAGCACGATTGACTAGTTCTACAACTAGTGTTGATGGTTGATCGGCGCGAATTTTTGGCCAAAAATAGCACTGATCAAGGGATTCAAAGAAAAAATAAAAAAGAACTTCACACGGGGCTAGACTTAACACATTAGAGGGTGGGCTAAACCAAGAAAGCACATAAAGAAAGCTAAATGAAGCTTTCTAGTTAGGGAGAAAATGGTCTAAAAGGCTTACGGGATCAAAATCACAAAAGCAGAACACACTGGCCATGATTGGGGTCAGCCCTTAATCTTCACTTACAGGCATCAGCGTGACTACCTAACTGACAACAAGTGCCAAAGGCTATTAGGCGTGATTGTTCCTCAACAATTCATGCTGGTCGGTGCGACTATCAGTGGATTAAGTGCCTTGGCTGAGATAACTAAGGAAAAAAAAAAAAACAAAATAGGGACCATATCTGCTACTATGAATTTTAGACTTAAGCCAGTAAGCAGGAGAAAAGAAACAGAACCAAAGGGAAAACATGAAACTAGAAAAGTTCTCATGAAATCATGAAATCCAAAACAAACAAAAGGATTGGGATCCCCAATGGAGTCGCAAATTTGTGGTGAAGTAAAATTATAAGTGCAGACACGAACAAATTCCTCTAGCCCGATAATGGGTCTAGCCACAACAGATACATTCTATGGAAGATTTCCTTAGGTTAGAATCAATCAAGAGGGCCTACCTCTTGGTCTGCTTATCCTGCTTCATGATGTCCTTGCTTGCTCGCTCTAGCTATCTCTTGCTTCCTTCTTCAAGCTCTTGAAACAAGTAAACAACAAACATGACAACAGACAAATTGCAATTCAATCTACTTAACAAGTCAAGAAACATTAAGCCATGAATATGTAATATTACAAAAAATGTAGGAAATCAATCGATAGTTGCATATATTAATATCAAAGAGAGATTACAACCATTTGCCTTGACGTTGCAATCTTCCTCTGACAAGACCAGGTTCCCACACACTTCTGCTAGCTTTCCATGATGGCTTGAAACAACAATAGTTTTAAAGCTCTTCCCTTTAGGCTTCACTCCAAACCAAATCACACTTCTCCCTCACACAACTAGATAGCTACAACTAGTAATAGCTCACTTGTCTACTCCAAACCAAAATAGCATCAACACTCAACCAAAAACTTTGCAACTATAACACTCACACTCAACCAAAACTATCAACTAAAGGATCGAGCCCATGCAAGAATCTTTTAGCTTGACCTTTATCATCTGCCATATAGTCCACATGATGGGCGAACACATAGAATTAAGCTTCACAGTCTTCAATAAATTTACCATTTTGTCGCACTGCATGGAAAGCCCCTACTTGTTGGTGTTTGTACTCCTCTGATAGGTACCTAGTTCTAAAGGCTTCCTCAAACATTTCCCAAGTAACTTGCAATGGTGCGACTTGCATCTTCGTTTCTTCATTTACCCACCATAATAAATCTTCTCCTTTTAGTAGACTCATTTCTATTTAGGCTTTTTCCCTTGAAGTATATTCCTTAAAGCTAAGTGCTCTCTTGATACCAATTACCCACACTTCTACTTTTGAACCCCCACCTCTCCTATGAACTCTGGTAATTCAGACTTTTGGACTTATTTCATAATATCGAGGTTTGTTTGTTTATCCTTGGAATTGAACTGAGAATTTAAGCCTTGTCTTTGCTTTTGTTCCAACTCCCCTCCTTTACCTTGATCATTTCTTTGACCTTGGCCTTAGCTTGTGACGCAATCCTTAAATATATTTTTCATGTCCCTAAGGGAACGTAATATAGCTTGCTCAGCTGGGGTTTCAATCTCTATAGTGGCAGGATGTGGGGTTTCCATCTTAGGGGTGACTTGGATTTGTCTTCGACGCTTAGGAGCCATGATCTCCCCTATATCAAATTATAAATCACTTCCAATGTTACATTTATCCAATATAACATTGCATAACAAATTCACACTTACAAAAAGTAGCACATTGCGACCATATAATAAGACACTCAATAAGCACTCTGAAATAATCATTAAATGATAATTTCATAATCATTCATTATTCTCTAAATATAATTCATAAAATAATTCCTAAGCATTAAAATAACTAAAACCATAACCTCATACATAGGACCATAAAATATCAATAAAATTTAAGTTGCTCACAATTTTATACAATGTGTGTTAGTTAATTGGGTTTGTTTTGGATGTTTGAGAGAAATAATTGTTATCTTCCATTTATTTTATTATTATTATTATTATTATTAAATAACATGTTAAGTTTATAATGAGTATATGTTATTGTAATAACTTCGAATTTTAAATATTTGAACTTTACAATAAATTAAATCTATTTATATATGTTAAAAGCTAAATTCAAATAATGGAAAATCAAAATTTCACCAATGTCAAACATATTTAAAAATAACTAAAATATATCTTTAATTAAAATAAAATAAAAAAATAAAACACGGAGTACTACTAAACACTTTAGTATCCTATACATATCACTATGTCAAAATATATTCCCTTTTTACATTTTATTCTCACCAATAATTGGTGTAAATATTTCAATGTTTTAATAATATACTTTTATATTTCAAATCTATAATGTACTTTCAATTCTTTTCAAGATTTACACTTTCAAATCTAAATCTAAATCTACAATAGATTTTTATATTTCGAATCTATAATATACTATTCTATTTCAAATCTATAATATAATGTACTTTCAAATCTATAATATATTTGAAATTATTTTTTTCTTAGTAACAACCCAAAATTAAAACACACATTAATTCTATCAATTATGCTATTTATATTTAACACACGACTATTCAACTAATTATCATAGAATTTCAAAAAACATGAGCAGAGACAACTCATCTGTAGTGACAATATTCTTTATTGGTGATTTCTATGTTGAACACTATTTGAATCCTGCTAATCACAACAAAATTTTGAGGATGACTCTCCACCCAACCATAAGCTCAATTGTATGTAATATTTCTATAACTAGCCACTCCCGAGCCCTCAATCGATGTACTACTACGAGGGAATTTTTTGTCTCACAATAATTTTCTCCCAAAAGAATGGATGAAGGAATGATGAATCGCATTTTCCTCATCGTCCATTAAATAGACCAAACAGTGGAAAGGGGTTTGCATGCACACATTCCATGTATCAACATGCAACTTTTATTTCTCTATTTTAAGTTTTATTGAATTTAATATTTATCTTCATTTAATTCTTTCTTCTTTTTTTTCAGGGGGGCGAGGCCCCGCTGAAGAAGCTATATATTGACAATATTTACAATCTGTACATAGTACGTTCATCACCGGTCGTGGTCCATAATATGCTGCAGCGCAGCTCCACAGGAATCGAAATCGGTCGGTGCATGCAAACCGACCGCCTCGGCTGTTACATCATGCACTCACGTGTTTAATTTAATTTAATTCTTTCTTATTTTATTTCTTTTTACTTTTTGTTAACTTTACTTATTTTTACTATTTTTATAGATCTCTTAATTTAAATCTTTCTTATTTTATTTTACTTTTTGTAAACCTTACTCATTTTTACTATTTTTATAGTTTACTTTCATATATATATTTATTTAGGACTCAAGTATATTATTTACTATTTTTAATTCTTTATTATTATTATTCTCTTCATTATTTAATTAATTTTTATTACTATTATTATCTTTCTTTATTTATTATTAAATTTATTTACCATTATTATCTTTTTTTATTGTTTATCATTTATTTATTAATATTACCTTATTATTATTATTATTATTAATTTAGGGGACATTAGAAAAGACATAATCAATGAAAAATTGAAGTGTATCAAGAGTGGAGAATAAAATAAAAAATGCAACAAGAACAATCGCAAAAGGAAAAGAATTAACTACTGAAGCACATCCCAGAATAGAAGAACAAAAAATTGAACAACATATATCATATAAGCAAGGAAAATAAAAAATATTCAATCAACACACACACATTGGGTACAAGAATGCAGAAAAAAAAAAAAAATAAAAAAAATAAAAAATAAAAATAAAAATAAAAAATAAAATAAAAATAAAATAAAAATAAATAAAAATAAATTTAAAATAAAATAATAATATAAAAAATAATAATACTACGAAAAGAAGTTCTTTAAAAAATATTTGTGCCCAAACTCAACTTGTATCTCTTGTTCATATGAATATTGCACATAAAACATTCCGTGAAAGGATTGATCAACTTGCTCAAGTTCAAATGTGTCATGTGTGTGAGGAGTCATATGCTAAACTTCAAGCATTTAATACAAATACAAGTCGAATGTGCATGAGATGTAGAAGAGAAGAAAGTCATTAAACATTTTCTATTGATAACCATATGAATCTAGGAAAACAATCACAAGTTCTCATAGTGCTCACACAAGTTAAAGAGATGTTGATAGCACATGTAAGTCCAATTTTGTAGGTTATGCATTCAATAGGTGGACAATACAAATATAGAGGACTCAACATTTGTTTTCCCTGAAAGGTTAAGGAGTTGTCATGGCATTACCTTGACATATTAAATACTTGTATTTGATGATTGTTGTTGTACCAACCATCGTGAAAATTCCATGTAAAAGTTAATAAAGGAAAAAATAAGACCAAGCTCATGAGACGTGTTCAAAGCTAAATGGTGGACAAAACATCCTAGTGGGTGTTCATTCGGTTTATTATCGCTAAGGAAATTGACAAAGGCAATGACAAAGGCTTTGGAAAGGCAAGAGGCATTAATTGGCATTTATTTATGAAAATAATGGAAATTTGGAGAAAAGGAAGGTGGAAGGTCACATGTTGCATGTGAGGAAGAAAATGAAGGAAAATAATGGAAAATAAAGAAAATAGAGGCCTCATTAATAAAAAGGCTTCTGTGGATCAGTTCATAGATTTTTGTCAGTTTAGTTTTGGAGCTCTCTCATTATTTTATTATCCCTCTCTCATACTTTTGAACACTTACAATTTTCTTGTAGCACTCGTGGAGAGTGTGGCATACTTGGATCCTTGAATCAAGAAAGGAAAATAAGGCAAGAGCAAGGAAGGATCAAGCATCCAGTGGAATCCATGCTCTCCAGTGGCAGGAAAGCCTAAAGACTGAGAGATAGGCAAATTCCTCTCAATGTAGGTGTAGAAATCCAGTGGCATCCATGCTTGTTTTATGGCCTAATGGTCCAGATGGATTGTGCTATATCATGGTTCTATTGATGAGGGTGAGGTGGTGTAGCCTCAAGAAGCCCTAGTTGAGTTTGGTTTTGAGTCCCACATTCATGCTTGGAATATGGCATGAGAGCGATTGGTTGAAAGAAAGATTTAGTCCAGCCAATCTATGGTCGGGTGGTTCGTGGAAGTCCCAAACCTGGTTGGCCTTTGCATCATTAATATGAGGTTATTTCTCCTTGTTATTTCATGAGTATTGTACCGGTTCATATGTGGACTATATGGTTGTTGTTTCATTAGTATTTTCATTATTATTATGTTGGTTATGAATATGTATTGTGATAGTAGTGATGTATGGTTCTCATCATCTTTTTACTTGTTTATGAATTAACCATGTATCTATGGCCTAATAGATGAAATTGCAGCTAATGTGTTCAGGCACCAATGCTTCTTAGCGACTCCCAAATAAGGATGAGACCCCTATGATCAGTTATGTTGTTAAGACCTATAACTTTCATGTTTGTGACATGTTTTACAAATTTCTTTTCATGGCTAGTAAGGGTCCAATCTAGTTCTTGTTGATGTTTTTACAAATATATCTTTGTTCCACTGTGAAATTTCATTTCTAAAGGTGTCATTGAGTTCTGGGCAATGACCTGAGCTCTGGTCCTGAAAAAAGTGGCACAAATCTTAGAGCCGCAAGCACAACACAGGGGAAAAAAGTCCCTGGAAGCTCCCTTTCCCTTGTTGTGGGAGCTTTTGGAGCCTCCTAGATGCACCCTTGTCCATATCAAGGGATCGTACAGGGGTTTGATGCACTAAAACTTCAGTTGGTCTCAGGGGTTGGTTAACTAAGTGGTTAGGATGGCTCCTAGGAGTTATGTTCATGATGTGGAAGGTCTATGTGGTGCGTTTCCACTGATTCCACGTCCTTAAGGTGACTTAGGAGGTTGAATCCCATTATAGTGGCCTCTCGTCGCATATTTACCCCGGTTGATCTGTTACATGGGTAGATGTGGGATGAGGGTGTTATAGTTGCGTGTATAAAGGTGGGTAAGAATCAAGTTATTATTTTACTATTAGGAACAAAAAATTGTATTGCATACATTATTATATAAGAATGCAAATGATCCATATTATCATGGTGTTTGAGTTGATAATAATTCACTTAATGAGTTACTTGAAATTACAATAGATGTATCACAGATGATTAATTTGGTTACTTTACTAGAGATAGACAATGATGTTGAATTTCCAATGTTGGAAGGGATTACAAGGATTAATGATGCATTCGATGGCTTACAAAGATCTTATTTTGTAGCAAAGATTCTAAATGCATCATGAGATATTGATATTATCCAAGCTTGTGAAAATAATCTTAATCTAAAGGAACATAACACAAATGGTGGACCGGTGAAAGTGATTAATTAGTTTGGCACTATCTCATCTCCAATCAATGAATATAACACTATGGGATTATTTGATATGGAATTTCCAACATTGTTCCCAAAAGGTGAAGCATATTAATTTCAACCATGAGAGAAATGATCATATCCATGAGTATTCAAAACATCTTCTCAGATATCATGGAAACAAATTTGGAAGGCACCCTTGCTTTAGATACTTTTTATTTAATACCATCACGAGATATTGTGTTAAGTCTTTCTCTGCACTTTTTCAAAAGAATAATATCATAGATATACCAAAAACAATTTAGGAGTTGTAACAATTACAAAATAATCTAGATTCATGACATGGAGAAAGATTAATGTGATTTGGAGCCATACTAAGAGGCAAAGGTGCATAATGGAGAAGTTTCATGTTGAATTATTTAGTTTGCTTCAATATATTGTGTGTCCTACAATATTCTTCACATTAAGTTATAGACTATGAGTGGAGATATTGAATCCACGAGAAGGAGATGATTGCAGTGACACATTGTCTATAGTTATGGAGGAACTACTTGTTGGGAAGAGCATTCATGGTGAACATGGATAACATTATGGCAATTTTCTTTGTCACATATCCCAAGTTGTTTCCCAAGAAAGCTACTAGGACTTATTAGTGGAGTCTAGCATGACCATTGAGTATAGGCTAGGGAAACTTAATCCCATAGTAAGTTCCTTGAGTGGGAAGGTGCAACTCAAAACACTTAAGGATGTTGAGATTCCTATGGATGGGATTCAGATTAATGTGCTAACAGATTCTTTTATGAGGATTAGTGATGGACTGTAATTTTATCTAACTGTGAGTAACATCGAGATGTAGGTAAAGGAAGGCAAGGTGAGGAATTCATTGATGCATGATGGATTCTTGTACTTTTATGAGTGCATTTATGTTCCCAAGTTGAGTAATCTCCACAAGGATCTCATGAAAGAATGCCATGATTACCCTTCAGCTAGCCACCTAGGACAATGTAGGATGTTGGGATTGTTGGAGTAATGGTACCTGTTGGAGCATATAAGGCGATACATGGAGGAGTACATCTGGCCTTGTATTTTTTCAATAAGACAATTCAAAGACCAGATTGCATAAAATCCTATTGTAGTTTTTTCCAATTCCACATAGACCTTGGGTGAGTGACTCAATGGAATTCATCACATGGATTTTGATTACACAAGATTACAATAGGATCATGGTCATAGTTCATAACTTTTCCACGTATGCCATCTTTTTGAAGATGAATATGCTTTACAAGGTGGAGGAGGTTCCCATGTGCTTTTCAGGAGTGTACTAAAATACTGGGCTCTTCCACTTAGCATTGTGTCAAACAAAGATATGTGGTTCACTGAGAATTTTTAGATTATGACATTTGATGTTGTTTAGACAAATTTGTTGCAATGTTCTAGCTACCACCTATAGATAGATGGGTAGACAAAGTGCATCAATGGAATATTAGAGGACTACATGTGACACTATCTGATCTAATCAAACAAACTAGACAGATTTGTTGGATGTAGCACAATCCAATTATAACTATAGTTCTACAATGGGCTATAGTAGAAGAGTTCCTTGATGGGCTATAGTCCATTCAAGTTGGTGAATGGACAATTTCTTATCAAACCACACTTATATATATGACTATTATTGGAGGAGTCCATCAATTTTGGGTTTCATGACAAGTTGGCAAGAGATTTGAAATGGCTCATGTGAATTTGACAAATGTGGCAAAGTAGATGAAGAAGTGGGTAGATTGTTGGAGACACCATGTAGTGTTCAACATGGGATATTTGGTCTTCATCAATTTGGTATAATATCAATTAACATTTCAACTAGGATGGTTTCATCATTGGTGTGGAGCTTTGAGGGTTCATTCAAGAAACTTGAGAAGACTGGAGAAGTCACCTAGAAGTTGGAACTATTGGATCACATGAAGTCCCATCATCTGGTATTTCATCGTAGTCAATTGAAATCATCCTCAGTGGGAACATGTGACCCAATTCGAGTTGAGGCATCTCATTAGGGGAATTTTGAGGTCTAAAATGGGCTCCCGACGTAAATAATAAAATAATAGCTATGAATTTTCAAAGAAAAAGAAAGTAAACTACCTTTTTTATTGTATTTTTGGATTATCTCCTTATAGGTATACTAAGTGTAGTCACCCATTATATGTGGAATTAAATTCCACATCCAATGAGTACCCACTCTTCACACTTCTTGGTAGACCCATTGTTTGAAAAAAAATTGAAAAAACATGAAAAGAGTGTGTTCAAACACACTTGTTTCAAGTATTTTCAATTTTTTTCGATGTGGGCCTGCTCAGAAGTATGTAGAGTGGGTACTCTTTGTATGTGGAAATTAATTTTGCATCCAACAGGTGTCTACACTTGACAATTTGAGTAAACCTATATGGAGATAAACATAAAATACAATTAAAAGAAGAGTATTTTTCTTCTTTTCCCTCCAAAATATTTTCCCCTAGGGATGACATCTAATTTTGAATCCTATTGGTTCTTTTAAAGTTAATTTTGTTAGTACATTTTTTCTTTTGAGGCCCATTTTTTAACCTAAAATTCCCCTAATGCACACTTTCATTGATGGTTTTTGACCTACCTATGTTGGAGGCTAAAGAGATATTGGAGCACAAATCATATGGTGTTGGTCAAAATCAAAAGTATGAGTATTTTTCCATTGGAAAGACAAACCTAATAATGAGGATAATTCATAGACTCAAGAGTCCTTATTGCAGATCACGTAGAAGGTCCTTGGGTTTGAGGAAAAACATTATGGAGTACCTAAAGTGAGAATTTCAATGGTAGCATTAACTTGAGGTGAGGGAGGACATAAGACCCCCACCACTCAAGCTAGGCAAGTGCCATCACATTTGAAGGATCATGAAGAAATTTCCCATGGTGGATCAAGCAAGAAACTTGCTTGGCACATGCTATAACCTTGTTGGCATCCATTGGAGTGAACTTGGGGCTCATTCCACTCAAAGGAATTTTGCATGGGAGATTTAATTTGCATTGCAATCCAACCCAGTGGTGAGTAGTGAGGTGAAGCCAGTGGGAGGAGATAGCATATAAGCTAGCAAAATAAAACATGAAGTAAAGTTTATGGATAGATCTACTCAACCATGAACAATGTGAGGACCCTTCTAAATATTTGATGGTAAGGCACAATGAAGGGCATCAACTATAACTTGAAATATACACAAGTGTGAAGATGGAGAGCATATCAACCTTTGGACCTGTGGTCAGAATAAAGGAATCAAGTGAAGGAGAGAAGGGTGTATGAAAATGATTAGTTTAGCTCTACAACTCAAGTCGGGGCTATTCTTGTATCTACTTTTAGTTAAGATCAGGCAACATAGTCCACAGAGATAATAGTCTAGTTGAGACTTGGGTGGAGGTCTATGGTATGATTACACTCAACCCATAGGTTGAAGGAGCTCAAGCAGGATATTATAACGATGTTATATGTGAACTTGTGTTTGTTGGATAATTGTATGGTTCATTTTATGAATGCATATGTATTACATATATTGATTCATTAGCATGGTAGCAAAGAGTTTCGAGAGGCATAGTCCAAGTAAAGTAACTTGAATTGACCTAGTTATTGGGTGAAATATGTTGGTACTACATGTCGAGTGGATGCCTGAAAAAAAAAAAAAAAAGGTGAGATCTTTAATAGCATGACCATATCCATTTGACTCTTGTAATATTCTAGGATACTAATAATACCCACCTCATCAGTAGTATAAACTCCTGGATAGAAAATACAAAAATCAACTACATTTGAATAGGATTATCCATTACTCCATGTAGTTATTATAAGAAATGTTGTGAAAGATGAACTATTGGTAATGATTCCATTCTCATTTTTATTAATAGCCTCACCATAATTTTCAAATTATCCTTTCAAGGAATAACTAATATCAAATCAAGGATGGTGATGGTGAAACCATGAGAGTTACTAATAGATATAGGGGCTTCATGAGTTGGTAATGCATCCAATGAGTCTTTTATTTGATGGTGGTTAGATGATTTCGCAGTTTTATAAATATGATCTTGTTCTTGCAAACTCAAAGGTGGAAAACCCTGAGAGGTGGTATCATAAGTGTGACCATAAGTAGAATCAATCCACAACTGAGAATAAGGAATTAACTAATTGTTGGAAAATTAACTTGGATCAAATGAAAACTCATCATGTTCACCTTATAATTCATCTTTTATTTCCAATATTTTGTAGTGGTCACTACATAAAATGCATCACTAACTAGCTAGTACCTTTCACCATTGATGTCCAATAATTGGGAAGATTTGAGATAACGTATATGGATCATGAGAATGGAGGGAAGACACTAAATTCATGTTGAAGGTATGGTTGGAATGAGAAGGGATATTGGAATTTTATTGGTATTACCATTACCATTGGTAAAGGGATGTTAATTTTGGCCCTTCATTTATCCTTAATCTTGTTTTAAATGAAGTTGGTCTCTAGTCATCAAACACTAGGCCATCAAGAGAACTATGGAAGTCTACATAAAGACTTAAGTTTGGGACGATGACTGGAACCCATGATTAATCCCCTTACATAGCTAATCCCTCAGTCATGACTCCTATATGGCCATGTGACTAATGGCTAGGGCTAAAGATCCCTAAACCCCATAATTCCAAATCAAACCCAAAATTCAAAACTTCCACCACACTTTTAAATCCATTCACAATGCTAATAAAAACTATTAACAAGTTGAAGGCTTGTAGGCCATAAGAATTCTAGAAATATAGAAGTATTCATCATCCTATGTAGGCATCCAAATATTTCCCTGACCAAGGGGATAATCCATGAAATTCAAAACTTCCACCACACTTTTAAACCCATTCACAACGTTGATAAATACTCTTAACAAGGAAAAGGTTTGTAGGCCAAAAGACTTCTAAAAATATAAAAGTATTCATCAACTTATGAAGACATCCAAAACACTTCCCTCAACCAAGTATCTCCACAAAAAGAAAAAAAATGGCCAAAGGCCAACTCGACAACTTTCTTCGGGGTTGCGAACTTCAAGACATCAACTCTAAACATACAAATTGAAAACTTCCACCACATTTTTAAACCCATCCATAACATTAATGAATATTCTTGACATGAAAAAGGCTTGTAGGCAAGCAGATTTCTAAAAGTCCCCGAAATCCAAAACTTTCACCACCCTTTTAAACCCATTCACAACATGGATAAAGACTCTTAACAAGGTGATCCAGGTGGCTCTAGACATGCTTTGAATTCAATACTTGCTTGAAAATAGCTTAAAAATCAAAGTCATTAGATGAAAGTGAAACTATGACTAGAGCGTAATGCTCATCGCCTTGATTCCAACGGTGCAAACGACACTCAAATCCGAGTTTGTATGCTCCAGATATTCGTGGTCAAATTTTTGGTCAAACTTGGACAAGCGACAAGCTTAAGGAGGCAACAAATTGGTAGAGACCCAGCACATGGAAACTGACCACCGAAATGGGCAAATTTATTGAATTGTTAATTTGCCTTATGACCCTTATTTTTTGCAAAGTAAAAAATGATCAATATGGCTATGAAAAAAGTAAAAATTATTAAGAAATAAGGGGCGGGTCGGGACCACCCACCCTTCCGGTCACATTATAATATATATTAAAAATATCAAATCGGGGTGGCGGGCTTCCACCCCCACTACACCCCACGGAAACAATTAACATATATTGTAAAATATGGTATTGTATGGGAGGTTCCATAAAACATTACAACTAACGGTTATGTAATTGTGCCACCACATAACGTTAACACTCTAATTCCAGAGGTTTGTTTGACCGGCGCCAACGCAACATGTTCAAACATGTCGGGAATTAAACATTGACACTGCATCTTTTATAATTGGGTGATAAATATATACCAAAACAGATTCGTGGGAGATCGACCTCAGAATCACCTCCAAACTAATGCCTTAACATAGAACCAGTTGCCAACAAGCCAACAACTTGGTTTGGTAACTCTGTCGGTGATTTTATATAGCTAAACCCATGTCATTTTCTCAGCGACTAGAGGTGGCGATTAGAGAGCACAAAACCTTTCCCAAGAAGAGAATTGGAGCCATGAGCGAGGAGAATCTCGTGATGCCAAAAATATTGCCTTGGAGGGTCAAAGATGTCAGTGTCAGAATGTTACAAGCTCTTGTTGAGGTAATTTTCCCATATGAGTGAGACTTCCTGAGAATGTCTCATGGAGAGACATGGCACTCTAGTTGAGGGTATCATCCTTTTAATGACAAATAACATGCCATGTACATCATCATCATTTGCAACATTAATGAAGTGACCTCTCCACTCTTGACACTAGGGCCCGGAGACGTAACCCACACTGTGTGAACTCTGTTATCCATGAGTTTGTGTTCTTCGATTTGATGGATATATTTATGTTTCATCTTCTTTGAATTATGCGCATGTGGTTGTTTTATACTCTTTCATATGCAATTCTTCTAACATTACAGAAGTAAAAGATCTTGGTTAATTACACACTTTTAACCCCATTCACAACATGGATAAAGACTCTTAATAGAGCAAAGGTTTTTAGACTAGAAGACTTCTAAAACTATAGAAGAATTCATCAGCCTATGAAGGCATCCAAAACACTTCCCTCAACCAAGTATCTCCACAAAAAGAAAAAAGTGACCAAAACCCAACTCCACAACTTCACCCCAACATAAGTGAGATTATCGCACTTCTTTAGGGTTGCAAAATTCAATACATCAACTCTAAAACTTACAGATTGAAAAGTTAGCATTCTAACTTATCACATGAGGAAATGAAGGCTCCCATAACTTCTCAATAATAAAATCATTCAATTTCACATTGACATATAACACCTACATAGAAAATCTATAACTATCTTCAAAATTTATTACAAGAAGAGTATTGTCTACCTTTTCCAAGGTTTCTAATTAAGGGATATACCTCCCATACTTCTCACTTCAATTTGGGGATACAATGTAACTATCCAATTCCCATTATTGGCCTATTAATGACTAGATACACTAACAAGATTATAAGAAGAGCCATATCCTCAACTCTCAGCTTGTGAAATTTACTTCACAAATCATACATCCCATATGTAACACAACATATTTTAAGGATTTCTTCTTCTTACAACATTCATTAATAAGAGAAAAATGATACATATTAACCAAATGCAATTCACCATAGATTTTAACTTATCATTACAAACATATCCAATAACCCATCTTAGTAATAGTCATAAAAAATATCTATATCTATATGTATGTATATATGTATATATGTGTGTGTGTGTGTGTGTATCTATATCTATATATATATATATATATATATTATATATATATATATATATATATAATATATATATTATTTATATAAACACACACCTATCTAGTTTACATAAGCTTCTTAGAAATTAAAGAAAGTAGAGCCATTATCAACCCCACCATAGGCTCAATTACATTATAGTTTTCTTACAATTAGCCACCCTTGGGCTAGATTTGATTCTTTAATAGGAAGCTTCACTCTGGGTTCACAATTCAACTTAGGGTAAAGAACATGAAGGCTACTTTCATTCATACCTAGGAATCAACAAGCTACCTTACTTTCTTTGAACCAGGGCCTATTAATACTCACAATATGGTCACCATGTTCCTGCACAACACTAAGGGGTTCCTTCATTAATCTAAAAAATGTTGTAGTTCTTTTTTTTCTCAGTGCCTTATGTGCTTAGTGACAACTGATTATTCATAAGTTTCTTCTGACCTTTTAGCTCAGGTTGAAGGCTTCCACATTGACTTCCTTATCTTATTTAAATATGATCTCAAGTTCCACATAGGTCTACTATGACTTAGAAATTTTCTATCGCTTCATGTTGAAAATCACACTCTTATCCTTATGTGGTTCAATTTTCTTCTCACAGGATTATTTGGTTTACTTGCATGCACTTCTATGGCTTTCTCACATAAAACAACACACTAGGCTTCCCTATGCACACACTGGTACTCACCTGCACACACTTTGTTCATTGTCCAACCCCATGCATACTCCTTGGCATGAGAATACAAGGTCCCTTCCTTGGGATGTGTCATCAATGCAATATCTCTAGAATGGGTATGTATCCCATACCTTTGGAGCAGTTCGGTACCACTCCCTATTCCTTCCTATAACTGTTATGAGTTGGGTAGTTCAACTACCAAATTAGCAATCGAGACATTTAAAGTCAAGTATGATAGGAAACTCCCCAAATCTCCTTTACAAATTTTGTTCAAGTATCACGATCCATGTTGGCTACTCTATTATTTATTATTAGTAATATATTAAATGAAAAAAATGCATATTTACATCAAATGTATTTAATTGAAATATCCATGACAGTGATTCTATAATTATTAATCTTAATTACAAATTATAAAACCTAAACATTAAAATGAGTGTTATAGACACCCTATCTCAAAAAGGTATACATACTCCACCTGGTCTATATTTCAACTTATGATATCTTAAGAGAAAATACACACAAACAATTTCATATTCTAAACGCACCGGATGGGTAACAAACTCAAAGAAAGACATTTAATGTTCAATTTCATATTCTAACCGCACCGGATGGGTAACAAATTCAAAGAAAGACATTTAATGTTCAGTAGTTGTCGGGTTACGAAAGTCTTTTCTTTTTGCCACGTCACAATGTTTGATTGGCCGACAGGAAGTGCAAAAAAAAGCGACTTCCTTTATTGGATTTGGGGGCAAAATGGGACGAAATTTGACCCGTACATGTACATGGAAGGCACATGTTCCTTTCGCCGTAGTCTAAACGGATTGTTTTTTTACCAGCTGAAAATCATGAAAATTTTGGTATTTATTTTTCTTGAAATTATGAAATTTTTGACCTTGTTTTGATAATTTTGACATTACTTTTATAAATTATAATTATAATTCTAAAAAAATATGATTTAAACACAATTTTATCAAATTTACTCAAAAAAAAATTTAAATTATAATTTTATCAAATTTTTCCCCGAATTCCAGCCAAAAAGGGCTGTCCCGGCAATTCCTCTGCCGCGGTAGACTGGGCCGTTTCCTTCATTCTCGATGGAATTCACACGACAATTCAATAATACCAGGGACGCCCACCTTTTACCTACCGTCTTTCCTTCTCGCCAAAACAAATAAGCCCGCGTATCGAATTCATAGAAAGGCGTTGGATGTGCAGTGGTTGTCAGGTTAAGAGGGGCTCTTCTTTTTGCCACGTCACTGTGTTTGATTGGCCACAAGAAGTGCAAAAGAAAGGGACTTCTTTTATTGGACTTTGGGGGAATTGGGAAGAAATTTGACCCGTACATGGAGTGATGGAAGGCACATGTTTCTTTCAATTCAACAATACCAGCTACCATCTTTATTTCCTTCTCGCCAAACGAAATAAGCCCACCGTTTCATTTACCCTCAGCGGCCACTTAAATCCACCCTTTACATCACAATCCGCGGCCTGTAAAACCCGCTGGCCAGGCACCCAGATTTCAAGAATATTCCCAATTTATTACTTGTTCCCAGTCTACTGCCACTATGCATCATATAATATCTGCACCCCTGCCTTTTCCACTCCACGCCAAACGTCCACTGCTTTTACTTTCTCTACTTATATACCTCACGCTCTATCAGTTCATACACATGGTTAGTTGAACTTCATGCGATTTCATCAGCAGGCGCCCAATTAGCTCATTCATACATCACTCCATTTTTCAGTTTTCCTGCATCCTGAATATTTGGTGCTTTTAATTACTTCAGTTTTTATAGCAGATTGGCCCTTTTCATTATTTGTGATAACCTCCAGCCGCAGACTGCAGGTTTTCTATGGATCTGGCTATGGATGTTTATATTCCAGAAGATTATGTGAGAAGCCGGTTGAAGCCAAATATGTCGATGCAGAAACGAGATGGCCGACTTTCTTTCGACAATGTGGAGGCAACGGGCGAGAAGAAGTTCCAGCTGTTGGGAAATAAGAATATGATGATCTCTGCTTCTACTAGCCATAGCAATAGCAGCAGCTTCGAGGACGAAAAAAATTTTATTTGTTTCAATCCATGAAACTCTTTGCCGACCATTTTCATAGTTCCCTCATCTACAGGTCTGAACTCTGAAGAATAGCAGAGAAATAGAATATCTTCATTCTGAAACGAAAAAATTGTAAACTCAATTTTGTGAGCATTTATTCATTTTGCCCCCAACTATTCTTATGCGTTTCTGCATGTGCATGTGTACTCAGATGTTGAACTATCTGTTTTTCCTTCGGCTTTGTTGCCTTGAAATAATTTATCAAACGACATTTGATTTAAAGGCTATATATATTGCAACAGTAATCCTATTTATTCAGATCACAATCACACAAGGGGGCACGGGAAGAAGAAGTAACTGCTATTTCTAATAAAATCCAATCTTATGCATGTATTGAAATTACATGCATCCAATCCGATCCAAGCTTTTTCGAGTAATTGTTATACGCATTGTGATTAGGGTTTTAAGGGTTTGTTAAGATGCAAGTAAGTATTATGCATATTTTGCAATTAAAGTTTTAGGGGTTGGCTCATAGAGTGAAATTATTCCTCCAAAGTATGTTGGGAATTGGATAAATCATAAGTTCAGATCTGATTAAGTCTCTTTAATTATTCACTCATTTTTTGTGTAATAGCTGGCCATTAAGCCCCATCTATCCAGATTCTATTTTATAGAGTTCGGAAAAATCCTCGTAGTTTCATTTCCAGAAGAAATATCAAAGTTTTTGGAAACGATTTATTGGTGACATGACAAAACAGACAATATCGGAAGCCTTTCTTGCGGTTTAATTCCATTCCATTTCTTTGGTTTATGACTCTGTTTTGAAATTCGCATGATCAGGGGTGAATGCGTCATCTCACTTCCATCTCTTCTTTGTATGCATTAATTAATTTGAGAAATATCTACATTGACACTATTTGTTTAAATTCTTTTTTTATTACAAGATCACTGTATTCACTGAATCTATATTGAATCTATATGTAGTTAAAAATATATTTTAAACCATTAAAAAATTAAGCCAACAAAACTCTTTTAAAAACTCTAAAATATAGTATATTTAAAAAACCATAAAAACCAAATAATATTGATGTGGTTAATCTTAAAGGCGTGGTTACTATATTATGAATCACAAAAATCTAAGGTCTAATTTTATTTTGAATTATTATTATTATTATTTAATTATACAAATATATTATGAAAGTAAACATATATACATTTATAAAAATATGGAACAAGACTTTTGACCATAGTGATTCACCTCCACTTTACCATGAACATTTTTTATTTCCAATCAAAACCCATTTTAAATGACCAATTTTTTTAACTTGTAAATAGGCTTTGTTACAATATCCTGGACCAACGCCATGGTTTATCAATACCACATGCCAAAAAAACTGTAGCTTATCAATATTTGAAAAAAAAAACATAAGACATTTCATATGACGCTTGTCCATATGATATTTAATTTTAATTAATCAATTTAATTAAAAAAAACATAGTACTTTGGTGATAAATCTCAATTTTTTATTTGTGATTATTACTAAGAATATTCTCGAATATTTCATGGAGATTAAATCTCTACCATCCACCTAATAATTAACTTATTTAAGTTAAAAATTTTAAAACTGTATTCATAATTAAATTAAAATTTTGTGTTTCAAAATAAACGCCGCTAACATTACAAATGTTAAATAAGTAAATTTGAAACATCATTTGATTGAATAGTACAGGAACTAAAGTTGAGAAAGGCTATTGTCTATTTACTAATCTTGGACGTAACTATCGTTCTCAAGGTTGGGTGGAGTGGTCCCTTAGTGAAATTTTTTAACTATCTAAGTGAATCACAGTTAGCTGGAGTGGTCTCTTAGTGAAATTCTTTAATTGTCAAAGTGAATAGATAAGTTTCAAATCTCTTTGTTTTGAATTATTACTCAATAGTAGTTGTGGAATTAAATGAGTAGTTAAATGTTGGGTGGAGTAGTCTCTTAGTGAAATTCTTTAATTGTCTAAGTGAATAGACAAGTTTCAAATCTCTCTGTTTTGAATTATTACTCAATAATAGTTGTGGAATTAAATGAGTAGTTAAATGTTGGGTGGAGTGGTCTTTTAGTGAAATTTTTTAATTGTCTAAGTAAATAGATAAGTTTCAAATCTCTCTGTTTTGAATTATTACTCAATAGTAGTTGTAGAATTAAATGAATAGTTAAATGTATAAAATATCTAAATGATGGGACGTTATGCAACTCTCCAATTTATAGTCATTGTGTAAGTATGTTGTAAAGGACCCACACCTAGGAGTTTTACAGAATAATGGTTACGTTGAAACCTAAACAAAAATTACAATTGGAATGACTATATATTAGACCCTATGAGTATGTCTTAACGAAAAGACCACCATCAACTCACGTGTAGAAAAAAGAAAATTTAAAGAAAAGGAACGCTCAACGTTCTTTACTAAACGAGGGAGTATTAAGTCTCGTGGGCTGAAAAAAGATCTATAAAGGTAGTTACAAGGTAAGAAAGTCATTGAACATGTAGGGTTAGGGTTTGTTGTAAACAGAAAGACGGGAAAGGTCTCTGTGTTTGCAGACCTTGACTAGGGTTTGTAGGTTAATATTGGTAGACAAAGAAAGAGTACGCTAACAATCTAGTAGTTAATGCCATAAAAAATTACAGAGCATATTTCATTGTTAGATATAACAGAATACAGATCATAGGTAAGAAATGATGCTGATAATGAAGCTCTAGGTGTTATCTTTATCTTAGAAAACAAATAATTGCAAGGCATGAGGGGGTATTATCAGTGGAACAATAGTTTAGTCCCAAGTTGAGCTGAACCGAGCCAACAACCCGGGACTGTTGTGGTTCCTAGTTCCCCTGGATGGGTAAACATTTTCTTGTTCAAGGGTTGCACCCGATAGCATAAATCCAAACACTGGAACCTTCCATTAAACAAAAAGAAACTAGACTAGAATTCTAAAATGCAAAGTCACCATAACATAATAAATAGAATCTTCACAGTCAACAGTATGATAATAAACAAGAATTCAAATAATCCATCTCAAGTAGCAAATATTTGTTCTCCTGAATTAACCATAACCACTACATCATAGTATGCATGACCAAACCTTTAAACTCAGTTTCTGAAAGAATAACATACTTTATGACTACATACCCTGACATGGGTCTTCAGTGAAAACATAAACAATCTCTGCCTAGGAAGTTAAACTACTTGACTCATCTCACCAGACTGAAAGTGAGCAAGAACTTACCGACAAGTCCCAAGAGTCTAGAGAAGGCATTGGCAGAACCTGGATGTAAACTCCCAATCGACTAAGAGCTATTGTTGGGGTTAAATCTTAGTTGCCAACTCTCTGCAAGGGAACGAGGTAAAAATTGCTCACCTATTGCAACCAAATTGGTCACATAATACACCAGAGTATAAAAGAATGTATGTCAAACAATCGTTAATGATGGTGAGAAATTTACCTAGAGCAGAGTTGTCGATACCATAACTTTCAAACTGGTAAACCCTTGTAGTGGAATTGAAAAAAAAGTAAGTAGATTAAGTGAGTTGAATATGTTAGTTGAGCAACGGCAGAGTGTGCAATAGAACACACACACACACACACACATATTCCTAGAACCATGTAAAATAGGTAGGCGGAGAATCTGCTCGAGAAACCTTCGACCCATGTTCTTGCAACCATTTCGTAAATAGAGTTCAATTACGCTGTGGAAGGAGTGGGGAAAAACCTTTGAGGGCTAGTTGACTGCAAAATATAGAATCACCTATGAAAAATGTGATAGGAACCTCCAGCATACAGATCCATTCCATAACATTTCAGAAACCAACAGAGAAGGAATGACAAGCCGATTGCAAGGAAAAACTGGGTGGTTACCATCAAACTCATGAGGAAAGGTTGTGTTGTTAGATACAAACCCTAAAAAAATCTACGATCAAAAAAGTTTGAGCAATCAATCAAGGTTTGAGAGCTTTTGGTGGACAGGTGGAAACCCCACATCACACGGAAGTGGCAAGTCTAATCATCATTCCAGTCTATAGATGGCATTTTTAATGTCGTAATTATGAACTAATTGTAATGTCACTGAAATGAAAATGAATATGTTAATAAATCTTTGATTGATAATATCTATCGATGCATGTATTAATAAAAATAATCAATTATACTATACAGTAGTGAAAGCCTAGTACTTAGAGCAATCGTTTTTGCATTTAAAAGAAAATTTTATTCTCGTTCAAGTACTTATAGCATACCATTCTATTTACACCAATTGAATACCATCATGATCATTAGCTTAATGAGAAACAAATCAAGTTATAGTTATATATCAAAAGAATTAAATTTCCCTTAATAATTGTTCTTTTCATATGAGTAGGTGTTACAAGCAGTATCAGGTCCCATTGTTACCACACTTTGGCCTATTTGGGTTCACTAGAAATGACAAATATGTAATGGTGCACAAAGGGGAGATAAGATGAGAAGAGGATTAGAATTTATCCGACCAACTGGGAGGACAGGGCTGAACCTGATGGCAGAAGGCAATGTTGAGATGTGAGTTCAACTAGGAGGAGAACCCCACAATAATAATGAAATGTTATTAGAGATTGTGTAGCAACTACAAGCTGAAATGGCCAACTTGCAGGATGAAAATGAAAGGATGAGATTGGAATAGGAGAGGATTATGAAAATTCTCTCTAATAGACAAAATAATTGTCATTTGGATACCAGTCTTGAACATGAGACTCAGACAGAAATGCATCAGCAGGGAGATGAACACCTAGAATCCGAGGGAAGAAGAAATAATAATGAGGAAGGATATGATAATATTTCTGGAGGTAAGGGAGCCAAAAGACAAAAATTTGAACTCCAAGAGGAGTTCAAGAAGATTAAGCCCCCGACCTTGGACAGAGAATTGGAGGAAACTACAGAAGCTTGACTTATTAATATGAATAAATATTTCCAAATCTACAAGTATGGGGACAACTTGAGGGCAACATTGGAAATTTATCAATTGCAAGGAAAGGCTACCTTATGGTGGGAGGAGATCAATAATGTCTGAGAGATTGATGAACAAGAGGTGACATGGGATAGTTTTCAGAAACATTTTAAGGATAAATATCTCATCGAGCACTTCTACGATGAAAAACCCAAGGAGTTCCACGACTTGAAATTAGTACAATTGTCCATGGATGATTTTGTCACCAAATTCACCTCCTTGTTGCAATATATCCCCCATATTTGCGAGGAAAAGGCCAAGTTGCAACACTTCATTAGCATCTTACCAACATTCATGAAGGAATGAATTAGGTTTGATAACCTAATGATGATGGATGAGGAAATCCATAAGGTACATATTTGCTACCACCAGATGAAACAAAAGGGAGGCAATGGGAAAAGTTGGCCAAACAAGAAATGACAGAAGAGTTTCCAAAACACAATAAATGCAAAAAATGTTAGTTCTAGAAGTGTGCCCAAGGGACAAAAAAATAAACAGCTTGGAAGAAATCAATAGAGGTTTAGATTGCAAAACAATTATAAGCAAACTGAGGCTTCCAACTGGAACAACCCTGGTGAAAATTTCATGTAATAAAAGTTAATAAAGGAGAAAGTAAAACCATGGTTAAGGGGCACGTATTACAAGATGAATGTTCGGTAAAGATATCCTAGTGGGCATAACTAGATGCATTTATGGCTAAAGAAAATTGGCAAAGGCAAAGGCATAAAAAGGAAAAAAGACATTTTTGGCACATTTATTTATGAAAATAATGGAAAATGAAGAAAATAGAGGTCTCATTAATAAAAAGGCTTCTGAGGATCAATTGGTAACATTTTGTCAGTTCAATTTTGGAGCTCTCTCATTATTCTCTCTCTCTCTCTCTCTCACTCTTGGACACTTACAGTTTCTTGGAGCACTCTAGCTTTAGATCACGGAAGGAAAAGCAAGCAAAGAGGAAGGAAGGAAAGCAAGGATCAAGGAAGGAAGAGGAGGATCAAGCAGCTTCAACAGGAATACTTGCATGTAACATATTTCAACTATGATTTCCTAGCTTTTTTTGACATGCATGGATTTGCATGTTGATGTATGGGTCTCTTGTTGTCAGTGGCATGGCTTTGTCAAGTTATGATAGTGGTTTTCAACCTAGCCTTTTGTTAGGCCCCTATACTACTAGTGTAACCCCTTATTGTTATTAGTACAACCCCCTTATTATATTGTTGTACCCATGTAGTCCCCACATTGTTACTGTTGTGCCCCATAGAAGCCCACTATTGTTATTATTGTGCCCTTACATTATTATTGTTATGTCGGCTCTGATTATATTATGACTCCTTAGACTCCTATATATAGAAAGGAGGTCTTGTAATTTGTACCATCAAAGAATCATTCATTTGTGTAATGTAAAGGAGGTTGCCCGCTCAAAGAGGCTGAATTCTAAGGTGTTGATCTATCTTTTCTATCTTTTTGTGAGCTGGTTTCATAACATTTGGTATCAGAGCTTTGGATTCTAGGGTTTCACTGCTCCAAATAGGTCATCGTGGAATTTTCGCTATAATTTTTTTTCTGCAACATTTCAAAAGTGAAAAACAAAACCCATTTGAGAAGAAATCACACTGAACCTTGGATCCTAATTTCAGAGCTTTTCGTGCTATGTTTGCGGAGATATGATTTGAGGAAGTTGGTCTTTTTGTAGACTCCTGAATTACATTCCAAACAGGTGACCTGGGGAAAATCATCATAACTTTCTCTCTGGGCATCGGATTGAAATTTCACAAGAAGCTGCAGAAAGAGGACGGACTGTAGTTTCTTATATATATTTTTCAGATCCAAAGGTTGAAACAATGACTCGTGGCATATCGTACAAGTTCACTCTACTGAACTAGTCTATAATCAGGTCACTGTGGAAGATTTCACATAACTTTTCCTTGGAGAATCCAATTTAGATCAGACTGGTGGCATTGGAAAGAGAACACAGAGGGCTACTGTAGGTCGCAATTTCAGAACTGGATGATCCGAAAGTACAGAGATACATCAAAGAAAATATCGAGCTCCTACAAAGTGAAAAAAAAGTGCGTAGATTTTTTTAAATTTTTGCTTAAGCTTGGTTTGAAAATTTATTTTGAAGGAATTCAAAGGGCATAGTAGAGCATTATTATCGGTAACTGATGCCCCGAGGAAAGAAAATAAAAAAACCTAGTAAGCAACCTAAAATCTCTAGCATGACTCATGAAGAAGAGGAAGAAATGCTACATGATATATCAAAAGTACAAGACCAAGTGCAACAAATGTCACTCTCACAAAAGCTAACAGAAGCTAAGATAAATGGTGTGGAATCTAAGATAAAGGGCATGGAAACTAAGATGAATGGCATGGATGCTAAGATGAATGGTGTGGAAACTAAGATCAATGGAATGGAAGCTAAGATGGATGGCATGGATGATAAGATGGAAGAATTGAAGATAAATTTGTATAAGTTGCTACAAGAAATGGTCACTAATGGTGGAAGGGTAGTAAAGGAAATTCATGATGAGAACAAAAGAAATGTTAATCATGATTTCATAGACTCTAATGTTGGATCGAAGACCCACCATATTCCAAAAATCGATATGAGGAAG
>APFE030637501.1:29582-49930 GCA_000404065.3 Pinus taeda
TGCAACAAATGTCACTCTCACAAAAGCTAACAGAAGCTAAGATAAATGGCGTGGAATCTAAGATAAAGGGTGTGGAAGCTAAGATGGACGATTTGAAGATAGATTTGAAGACAGATCTGAAGAGAGACATGGCAGATTTAAAGATAGATTTGAAGACAAACATGGCAGATTTGAAGACAGATTTGACAAATTTTCTATAAGAAATACTTACTAATGGTGAAAAGGTAGTAAAGGAAACTCATGATGTGAACAAAATAAATGTTAAGCATGATTCCATAGACTCTAATGTGGGATCGAAGACCCACCATATTCCAAAAATCGATATGAGGAAGTTTGATGGCAAGGATCCCGCAACATGGATATTACGGATGGAGCAATTTTTCGATCTCAATAATGTGCAAAACACACAAAAGGTATGCATTGCAGCTTTATATTTGAAACCAAATCAATTTTTATGGTATCAATGACTTTGCTCTCGTAAACAAATTATCACTTGGGCAATTTTTACGGAAGAATTGACAGAAAGGAGGCGGGGGGAGGGGAAGAAACACTAAGACGAAAGGGTAGGGATCCAACATCTACTGATCTTCCAGCCGTCATCTCTGTTGAGATTGTTAGGCCTTCTTTCAATTTCAATAGCTTCCCTGAATTTACGATGATGGAAATGAGCATTTTTTGCAACAACCTTGGCCTCCTCAATGCAAACCTGATGCTTGGTCTTATCCACATGCTCTGCTAATGCTGAAGACTTGGTTCTCCCATGTCTCAGGTCAGCTGCGTGTTCAAAAATTCTCTGATGGATGGAGCATCATGTTTCCCCGATATAGGGAGTCCCACAAGAACAAGGGATCAAATAAACACCCTTCATGTCTTTAGGGTTAACGGGATCTTTTACCAATTTGAGAGAATTACGAATGGTGCTGAGGGGCCTGAAGGTTGAGGGAATATCAAACCTCCTAAGGATCCGAGGAATCTTGTCCGTGGTTCCTTGGACATAGCGAAGATGGACACCAGGTCTGTGCTCCTTAGGTTCTTTCTTAATTGACGCATTTCTCGAGGCTTTAAGGAAAGTCTTCCAACCAAGGCACCTACTATATCCATTCTCCACAAAGACATCAAGGAGATGGGATCTCTCCTTATCCAAGTTCTCATTATCCAAAATCCTAAGGGCACAAGTAGCGAGGGTGTTAAGAACACCCATCTTCTGAGCCGGGAAATGATGGGAATCGGCATGAAGATACTGCTCAGTATGCACTTTCTTACGGAATACTGAGTGGGAGAGAGAGATGTCCTTATTCCTAGAAATAAGAATATCCAGGAAAGGGAGGCAACCATTAACCTCTTTTTCCATGGTGAACTTAATGGCAGAGGACTGACTGTTGAGGTGATTAAAGAAACGATCCAACTCCTCTAGGCCATGGGACCAGATGACATTAGTGTCATCTACATATCTTTTCCAAAGCTTGGGAAGGAGACAAGCCGAGGCTAGAGCTTTGGCTTCAAAATCTTCCATAAAGAGATTCGCAACGATCGGGGAGAGGGGGGAACCCATGGCAACACCACAGGTCTGTTCAAAGAACTCACCCTCGAAACAGAAGAAAGTGGAAGTGAGACAAATCTCAACTAGATGAGCGGTATCGGGATCTGTAAGGCAATAGATCACTTCCAAGGCCTCCTTTATAGGACTAGATATATCAAACAATTTGAAAATATAAACCAAAATCCCCTACAAAACCTCCAAGGTGGCCACAACCCAAAGTTCAACCATAGTTGCTTCTAAGACAAAAGCTGGATTGACAATCCTACAAAGTACCTACCCTAATCGGCCTAACTAGACAACCACACTCAAAAAGGATTTGCATGCCTGGGTTGTCTTGCCTCACCATTACTCTAATCTTTCTTCATGATAACAGATTTCAGAGCTTAAACTCACCGCGAGTGATTAACATAAGTCAAAGACTACAGTACAGAGGCTATCATTCGCCTTCAATTCACATAAATGAGCTTAGTACAGGGAGAGGGGAGGATGTATAAGGGAGGTGCTTGCCCAAGTAAATACGTTGATTTCTATTTGGGTTTGACATAATTTGAGGGGGAGGCCACGTGCACCCCCAAAAAAATATTGATTTAAAAATATAATATTGATTATGTTATGCATAATAGAAGGTTAAGGGATGAGGGCCTCTATAAGTGACCCATTAACAACTAGTGTTACCAAAGATAAGAGAGTAGCCTGGATTTTCATTGGATCCACTGTGGAGTTGTGGTCTCTAAGAATGTGGAAAGCTCTGAACTTATCAAGGGAGGAGATATGGAGTTTAATCCTGGCTAACATTATCAAAGCAAGTGCAAAATCCGAGGGCACAACCCTCAGAGTGATGTGCTAGATAAGATTATGAGAATCCCCTATAACTGTTAGAGAATTAATTCCCCTTTCCAGGGCCAAATCAAGCCCCTTAAGCAACCTATAACATTTCGCTTGATTATTTGTCGGCACTCCTAGACCCCATGAGAAAATCAATCTGATTTGTCCTCAGGAGCTAATATTATCCAAATAAAATTATGATTAAAAACATATCCTAAAATACAAATTTTAGAAAAAAAAAAAATACAAATATGTTTTAAAAATTCAAAATAAATAAAATGAATTTGGAGAATTGGGGTTTGAAACCTTCCAAGGTCTTAAACCAAGTTTTTTGGGGTACAAAAATCATTGTTATTCCAAACCCCCAAGCAATATTTTATAGTTGGAGACCTTTCCATTGGTGCAAGAAAGACATCAATTAGAGTTCGTATGCAATAGTTATGCTTCTCGAAAGTTGGCGTTTCGGTTTAACCACCATGGTTTGAGAGGATTCCACATTAGCCCTTCTTACTCAAGCAAAAATGGGCTAGCCACATGTGAACTAAGAATAAGACTCTAGAAGGGTCAAAGTTGTAACTTTAGTTGAGAGTTGAAGGAGTCAAACATGACCCCTAGTTGGCTATCATGCAATGTTAAAACCTGACCACAGAGATGAATAGATAAAAATACTTTGTGCCCCCTACCACAAGTGAATATACAATGATCATCACTATGGTGGTAAAATATGGTGAATCCTTGTGCCTATCATTTTTTCCTCCCCATGCCCACTTATCGCAAGGGATTTCCCTTGCACTTCCACCCATTAGCACTAGCACCACCACCAATGTAGACATGGCCATTGATCTAGGTGGAACATTAGTTTCCACTATTGCTCTAGAAGAACACAAGCCTCGACCACATTTGGATGTTCTCCCAACCCTAGATTACCTTTTGTATAATCATGTTTGACTACCACCACTTGTCATCAATCACTTATGTTGCTCCCAAGGGAAGTCTTTAGTTCCCTCCTATCCCGTTTGAACTTGACCTTAATGATCCATATCTTCACTCTTTTGCAATTTAATACTTAGTCCCTCTTCAGTTGATTTCTATAGGGGCTTCTCCCCTTAACAGTTGTGACTTCAATCCTATCAACTTTAGCTCCCCAATTTTATGAATGTAGTGGTATCTTTCTTCTCAGTCTCCACTTGTGAGACTAACCCTGGATAGGCCATAGAGGTTCATCATTAATCCTCATGTCTATTGGCCCTTTGATGTTCAACATTAACACATTATCACATCAAATTGGGTCATACGACACAACCATTGGATTTCCAAATGTTAGTAGCAAACCTTCGATCTTGGATGTCTTTTCATGAAATATTATGCATGAACACCCTTCATCGTATCAAGTTCGACATGTTTTTTCTCCTAAAGACTCTTTGTTATTGTCATTGGTGCCCTCAAGGGAAATGCAAATTTCTACTTCAACATACACTAGCTACCATGCCTTTAGGCATCTCAAGAAAGACCATTCACCATCTTGTCCATCATTATAATCCTATTTTTTTTATCATGATCATGAGAATGGAACATGCTCACCTTATCTGTATATTGTACATATCTCTTTATGGATGCATGTTTTGCAAATGGTTCCTTCTCCATCCCACATGAATACCATAGGTCAATTTTATTTTATAGGGTTATTTTTATTTTTATTTTTATTTCAATGAGTTAAAATGTTTACATTACATTACATTACTTTACAACATCTCTACCATATTAGAATAGAGAGTGTCTCTTGGCACAAAAATAAAAATAAAAATAAAAATGACCCATGTTATTTAACACATGCTATTCATGTGGAATTTAGCCTATTTAAAGAGGAAATTAAACCAACCTAGATCCACCTTAACTCTGGATGTACCAGTACCAAGGGCTGAGAGAGAGATCAAATCTCATTTAGAGTGAAAATATACATCCAGTACTAAGGGCTAAGAGAGATCAAATCTCTTTTAGAGTGAAAATAGATTTGACCCCTCTAGGTGTTTGGTAAATCGAGAATTAAGATGGATCTATGTTGATCATATATATAATCAACAATTAAAGCCACTAAAAATTAAAATATTATTTCCTTAAATATTATTTTAATTTTTTATAATAAATATTCACAATTATGATTTTTAAAATCCTATATTTTATTTTTATAATTACTTAGAGTTTTGCAAATTTTAAAATAAAAATATAGTGTAGTTAAACTAAGAAACATTTTAGCTCTTTTCAAGTATTTTTTTCTCATCAAATTTTCCTGAAATTTAACAATAATTTTTTAGAATTGTAAATTTGAGTTGTGTAATTTGTAAAATCTCGATGCCTTAACAATTTTTTAAATAGTAAAATATTATAACCATGTCTAAAATTATTTGATCAAATTTAGAGAAAAAAACTCCAAATCTATTAAATTACCCCTAAAAAATAGTATAAATAATATTCATTATATTTATACAAAAAAATATTATTAATAATTTTTTATGTTGTTTCAATTATCATAAAATTTAATAAAAGGTAACCATTTTAATTATAAATTATTTTTTCGGTGCCTTAACAATTTTTAAAAAGTAAATATTATATACTCAGTCTAAATTATTTGATCAAATTTAGAGAAAAAACTCCAATCTATTAAATTACCCTAAAAAATAGTATAATATATATCATTAATATTTATACAAAAAATATATTATTAATTTTTTAATGTTGTTCAATTATCATAAAATTTAATCAAAGGTAACCATTTTAATTATAATTATTTTTATGAGATTGAGTTCGCCTAAGTGACCTTGTCATAACTGCATACTTCCCATAAACTTTTAACGGAGTTTCAATAAAATTATTAATTAACCAATGACGTGGGCTCTACTAAATTGACCAATAATGAACTCCGTGTATATTCATTGTTAGAGAGCAGAGTGATTCAAGTTCCATAAGCATCCGCGAACAATGCAATGAATGTTCATGAAAAATGGGTGATAATATCACATGACTTACTAAGCGTACTTGATGTGTGTCGAATTCAAAGAAAGATGTTGGATGTTCAGTACTTCTCAAGGGAAGAAGCGTTTTTTCCATGTCACTGTGTTTGATTGGCTCATAAGGAAATGAAAAAGAAAGGGGCGTCATTTATCAAACCCGCCCATGTTGCCCATGTACATGGAAGGCACATGTTTCTTTCCTTGTCCATGGAATTCACTACACAATTCAACAATAATAAAGGGTTGTCCTTGGAATTCCTCTGCCTCGGTAGACTTGGTCGTTTCTTTCATTCTCGATGTAATTCACTAAACAGTTCAATAATACTAGGGACACCCACCTTTTACCTATTGTCTTTCCTTCTCGCCAAAACAAATAAGCCCACCGTTTCATTTACCCTCCGTGGCCACTTAAATCCACTGTTTACATCACAATCTGCGGCCTGCAAAACTCGTTGACTAGGAACCTAGATTTCAAGAATATTCAAAATTTATTACTTGTTCCTAGTCTACTACCACTATGCATCATATAATATCTGCACCCTTGCCTTTTCCAGTCCATGCCAAATGCCCACTGCTTTTACTTTCTCTACTTATATACCTCACGCCCTATTGTTCCTTCGGTCAACATCCCGGAGAATGAGCTAAAATCGACAGAAGGCAGCCGTGTCAAAGGAGGCCCATAATGAATCCCACATCATTAACACAAGATGAGAGGATGAAAAATGATTTTGGATGATACAAAGAATTAGAGGTAAGTGTAACTGCAGAAGGACACTCTTGAACATATCAACGACACAAATTGGAAGTTTGGCAGCGTTTGGATCCATGGGATCGATGGTTATAATGATGTGGTAGAGATCAAATGGAAGGAAAAAAAGAACGGCCCAAACCAAGGAAGGTCAATGATGCAAAGGAGTATGTCCCAACCCAACATGAAGCAAAGAGTGTCATGTTCAGGAGTGAGTTGCTGACACGACTGATAGATTTCCAAATTTCCCGCCACCATTTATGGCAAGTACCCCAATTATTTTTTGATTGCAAGCATGAAGGGGATAGCATATGCTTGCACTATAAGTTCATCCTTCGGATGAATTCGACCTAGTAAGTTTAACAAGCCCTACGAAGGAGAAGCTCACGTTCGTCATGGTGACAAAGCTGATGTCATTTAATAGTTTAACGAGTCCGACAAAGGTGTAACTCAGTATATTTTTCATGTATAGAGAGTTTGAAAAAGACACGTAAAAGAAAACCCCACATGGTCCCTTTTCGTACATTTGTGTCTCTCGAGCCTGAAAAGGTAGAAAACAATACTTGAGAGAATCGCTTGACCATTTTAGTTAAGGAGTACCTTTTTCGTAAATAGTGCCTCCTAGCCCGAAAAAGGGGTAAACTTATACTAGGCACATGATGTTTCTCATCCATTAACGAGTTCACAACAAGGGCTCGACCATATTTTCGCTTTTAAAACGTCAGAAAAGCGCTGAAAGCGGGACCCCCATTTTATTCTCTTTAACGAGTCAAAAAGGGAAAAAATACTCGACAATATTTTGATATGAGTTTTATGAGTCAGAATAGAGCTTAAAGGTGACTCGTCCTAGAGGAAGGAGTGGTATAAAGGGTAGCAACTGGTTTCGGCAATGGTGTAACTTCTCAAAACATGTAATGGTCAAGAGGTTGGCTAACAAAACCACTCATTACTGCGGTTCCTCAGGAAAGGAAAAACAACCAAGTGAAAGCATATGATCGGCCAAAGAGATGGTGGCGATGGAATAAAACAACCAAGGCTCATCTAGCAGAAATTAGCTGATAAAAATGACAATCGCGAGATGTAAATTTGGTGTGGGTTCATTTTTACACAAGCTTGAACCATGGAGAACTTTGCTTGGATTCAATTTCATGTTTACACAAGCTTGAAACAAAAAACTATGCTTGTTATAAGTTTTCATGCCCCCGGCATAATGAAACAATCAAGGTGCATGCCCCTCAAGCTTCATTTCATTCAACTAGGTAGATGGAATGAAGGTCCACTTTGGAGATCTTGAAAAGACTCGACTAGGATTTTACGAGATCTTAAGCAAAGACTCGATTTGGAAATGGGAGGTGTTTCATTTTTTAACGAGGTTGACATAGTAAAAGAACTATCCTCAATCCCTTGTTTCATTTTTTAACGAGCTTGACACAAGACAAAGGACTATGCTCACCCCTTGTTTCATTTTTTAACGAGGTTGACACAAGACCAGAAACTATCTTCACGACTCCTTGTTTCATTTTTTAACGAGCTTGACACAAGATAAGAAACTATTCTCATGACTCCTTGTTTCATTTTTTAACGAGCTTGACACAAGATAAGGAACTATGCTCATGACGTCTGTTCATGACCCATTAGAGAACATGGCTCCCAAGAGGTCTTCACTAGATGGAAGAACTATGCTTTCGTATGCTCCAAATATTTGCGGTCAAAGTTTTGGTCAAACTTGGACAAGCGACGGGCTTAAGGAGGCAACAAATTGGCAGAGACCTAGCACACAGAAACTAGCCACCAAAATGGGAGAATTTGTCGAACTGTTAATTTTCCCTATGACCCTTATTTTTTGCAAAGTAAAAAATGGTCAATATGGTTATGAAAAAAGAAAAAAATTATTAAAAAATAGGGGGCGGGTCAGGCCCACCCACCCTACCGGTCATGTTATAATATATATTAAAAATATCAAATCGGGGTGGCGAGCTTCCAGCCCATGGAAACGATCAACATATATTGTAAAATATAGTATTGTATGGGTGGTTCCAATCGTGCCACCATATAACGTTAACACTCTGATGCTAGCAATTTGTTTGACCGACGCCAACGCAACATGTTCAAACATGATGGGAATTATAACACACCATATTAGACATTGATAGTGCATATTTTATAACCGGGCAATAAATATATACCAAAACAGTTTTGTGGGAGTTCGACCCCAGAACCACCTCCAAAACAACGCCTTAACATAGAACGAGTTGCCAACAAGCCAACAACTCGGTTTGGTAACTCTGTCGGTGATTTTATATTTAAACCCACATCATTTTCTCAACGACTAGCGGTGGTGATTGGAGGAGCACAACACCTTACCCAAGAGGAGAATTGGAACCATGAGTGAGGAGAATCTCTTGATGCCAAAAAGATTCCCTTAGAGGGTCAAAGATGTCAGTGTCAGAATGTTACAAGCTCTTACTGAGGTAATTTGCCCATATGAGTGAGAGTTCCTAAGAATGTCTCATAGAGAGACATGGCACTCTAGTTGAGGGTATCATCCTTTTAATGACAAAGAACATGCCATGTACATCATCATCATTTCCAACATTAATGAAGCGACCTCCCCACTCTTGACACTAGGGCCCAGAGATGTTATCAATGTGTTTGTGTTCTTCGATTTGATGGATATATTTATGTTTCGTCTTCTTTGAATTATGCACATGTGGTTGTTCTATACTCTTACATATGCAATTCTGCTAACATTACAAAAGTAAAATATCTTGGTTAATTAAACACTTTTAAACCCATTCACAACTTGGATAAAGACTCTTAATAGGGCAAAGGTTTTTAGACTAGAAGACTTCTAAAACTACAGAAGCATTCATTAGCCTATGAAGGCATCCAAAACACTTCCCTCAACCAAGTATCTCCACAAAAAGAAAAAAAATGGCCAAAAGCCAACTCCACAACTTCACCCCAACATAAGTGAGATTATCGCACTTCCTTAGGGTTGCAAAATTCAATACATTAACTCTAAAACTTACAGATTGAAAATTTAGCATTCTGACTTATCACATGAGGAAATGAAGGCTCCCATAACTTCTCAATAATAAAATCATTCAATTTCACATTGACATATAACACCTGCATAGAAAATCTATAATTATCTTCAAAATTTATTACAAGAAGAGTATTGCCTACCTTTTCCAGGGTTTCTAATCAAGGGATATACCTCCCATACTTCTCACTTCAATTCATGGATACAACATAGCTATCCAATTCCCATTATTGGCCTTAATGACTAAATACACTAACAAGATTATAAGAAGAGTCATATGCTCAACTCTCAACTTGTAAAATTTACTTCACAAATCATACATCCCAGATGTAACACAACATATTTTAAGGATTTCTTCTTCTTACAACATTCCTTAATAAGAGAAAAATGATACGTAGCAAGCAAACACAATTCACCATAGATTTTAGCTTATCATTACAAACATATCCAATAACCCATCTTAGTAATAGTCACAAAACTATATATATAAACACACACTTATCTAGTTTACATAAGCTTCTTAGAAATTAAAGAAGGTAGAGCCACTATCCACCCCACCATAGGGTCAATTACACTATAGTTTTCTTACACTTAGTCACCCTTGGGCTAGATTTGATTCTTTAATAGGAAGTTTCACTCTCGGTTCACAATTCAACATAGGGTAAAGAACATGAAGACCACTTTCATTCATACCTAGGAATCAACAAGCTACCTTACAATCTTTGAACCAGGGCCTATTAATACTCACAATATGGTCGCCATCTTTTTGCACAACACCAAGGGGTTCCTTCACTAATCTAAAAAATGTCTTAGTTCTTTTTTTTCTGAGTGCCTTACGTGCTTAGTGACAACCAATTATTCATAAGTTTCTTATGACCTTTTAGCTTAGGTTCAAGGCTTCCACATTGACTTCCTTATCTTATTTAAATATGATCTCAAGTTCCACATAGGTCTACTATGACTTAGAAATTTTTCTATCCCTTCATGTTCAAAATCACACTCTTATCCTTATGTGGTTCAATTTTCTTCTCATAGGATTCTTTGGTTTACTTGCGTGCACTTCTATGGCTTTCTCACATAAAACAACACACTAGGCTTCCCTATGCACACACTGGTACTCACCCACACACACTTTGTTTGTCGTCCAACCCCATGCATACTCCTTGGCATGAGAATACAAGGTCCCTTCCTTGGGATGTGTCATCAATGCAATATCTCTAGAATGGGTATGTATCCCATACCTTTGGAGCAGTTCGGTACCACTCCCTATTCCTTCCTATCACTGTTGCGAGTTGGGTAGTTTAACTACCAAATTAGCAATTGAGACATTTAAATAAAGTATGATAGGAAACTCCCCAAATCTCCCTTACAAATTTTGTTTGTATCAGGATCCATGTTGGCTACTCTATTCCCATTCCCAACCTTCCAAGTAACCTAAAACTGAAAAACAGAAAAAGTCCATGAAAAACTGAAAAACAAAAAAAAGTCCATGAAATCTTTCCATGTTATTGAACTTTTCTGAAAAATATTTAGATTGAATTGTCTTCAAATACTAAACCTTGATAATTTGTTGCCAAAGACCAAAGCTATTTAAAACTCTTCCTAAAGAGGGCAGTTCCAAACTGAAACAAATTCTTGAAGCCCCATCCCAGGAGGATTTAGGCTGAGATAATGACTGGGTGTACTACTTTCTCCCTTTTGCCTGTCCAAGAAAACTAAACATAAATAGAAAACTAAATAATCTCTTACATAATGAGTTCCGCGTATGATGGTTAGAAAGTAAAGTGATTCAAGTTCCGTGAGCATCCGCGAACAATGCAATGAATGTTCATATAACAATTTCACATTCTAACCGCACCGGATGTGTAACCAATTCAAAGAAACACATTTAATGTTCACTAGTTGTCAGGTTACGAATGTCTTTTCTTTTTGCCACGTCACAGGAAGTGCAAAAGAAAGGGATTTCCTTTATTGGACTTGGGGGCAAATTGGGACGAAATTTGACCCGTACGTATACATGGAAGGCACATGTTCCTTTCGCCGTAGTCTAAACAGATTTTTTTTTACCTGAAAATCATGAAAATTCTGACATTGTTTTTTCCCTGAAATTATGAAAATTTGGGCATTGTTGTGATACATTTTGAAATTATTTTTATAAATTTAAATTATAATTTAAAAACAGGAGTTAAACACGGTTTTAACAAATTTACCCGAAAAAAATTACCCGAATTCCAGCCAAAAAGGGTTGTCCCGGCGATTCCTCTGCCTCGGTAGACTTGCCGTTTCTTTCATGCTCGATGGAATTCACACAATTCAATAATACCAGGGACGCCCACCTTTTACCTACTGTCTTTCCTTCTCGCCAAAACAAATAAGCCCACGTTTCATTTACCCTCCGCGGCCACTTAAATCCACTCTTTACATCACAATCCGCGGCCTGTAAAACCCGCTGAACAGGCACCCAGATTTCAAGAATATTCCCAATTTATTACTTGTTCCCAGTCTACTGCCACTATGCATCATATAATATCTGCACCCCTGCCTTTTCCACTCCACGCCAAACGCCCACTGCTTTTACTTTCTCTACTTATATACCTCACGCTCTATCGGTTCATACACATTGTTAGTTGAAGTTCATTCGATTTCATCATCAAATGCCCATTTAGCTCATTCATACATCACTTCATTTTTCAGTCTTCCTGCATCCTGAATATTTGGTGCTTTTAATTACTTCAGTTTTTATAGCAGATTGGCCCTTTTCATTATTTGTGATAACCTCCAGCCGCAGACTGCAGGTTTTCTATGGATCTGGCTATGGATGTTTATATTCCAGAAGATTATGTGAGAAGCCGGTTGAAGCCAAATATGTCGATGCAGAAACGAGATGGCCGACTTTCTTTCGACAATGTGGAGGCAACGGGCGAGAAGAAGTTCCAGCTGTTGGGAAATAAGAATATGATGATCTCTGCTTCTACTAGCCATAGCAATAGCAGCAGCTTCGAGGACGAAACAATTTTTATTTGTTTCAATCCATGAAACTCTTTGCCGACCATTTTCATAGTTCCCTCATCTACATGTCTGAAGAATAGCAGAGATATAGAATATCTTCATTCTGAAACGAAAAAATTGTAAACTCAATTTTGTGAGCATTTATTCATTTTGCCCCCAACTATTCTTATGCGTTTCTGCATGTGCATGTGTACTCAGATGTTGAACTATCTGTTTTTCCTTCGGCTTCGTTGCGTTGAAATAATTTATCAAACGACATTTGATTTAAAGGCTATATATATTGCAACAGCAATCCTATTTATTCAGATCACACAAGGGGGCACGGGAAGAAGCAGTAACTGGTATTTCTAATAAAATCCAAGCTTATCCATGTATTGAAATTACATGTATCTAATCCGATCCAAGCTTTTTCGAGCAAGTGTTATACGCATTGTGATTAGGGTTTTAAGGGTTTGTTAAGATGGAAGTAAGTATTATGCATATTTGTCAATGATGTATTGTGATTAGGGTTTTAAGGGTGTGTTAAGATGGAAGTAAGTATTATGAATATTTGTGAATGATGTATAGCTTCGGTGTTCGGGAGAATTTAATGATAATTTTTCTATTCAGGTTCTAGTCTTAATGACATGAATATGCTAATTACCCGAAAAAAAGGTTAGGCTTCTTAGTATTGAAAAAAAGTATTATGCATATTTTCCGATCAAAATTTTAGAGGTAGGCTCAAAGACTCAAATTATAAATTTTAGAGGTGGACTCAAAGACTCAAATTATAAATTTTGGAGGTGGGCTCAAAGACTCAAATTATTCCTCCGAAGTATGTTGGGAATTGGATAAATCATAAGTTCGGATCTGATTAAGTCTCTTTAATTATTCACCAATTGTTTGTGTAATAGCTGGCCATTAAGGCCCATCTATTCAAATTCTATTTTATAGAGTCCGGAAAAATCCTCGAAGTTTCGCTTCCAGAAGAAATATCAAAGTTTTTGGAAACGATTTATTGGTGGCATGACAAGACAGACAATATTGGAAGCCTTTCTTGGGGGTTAATTGCATTCCATTTCATTGGTTTAGGACTCTGTTCTGTTCGCATGATCAGGGGTGAATTTTTCATCTCACTTCTATCTTTTCTGTATATATATTAATTAATTTGAGAAATATCTACATTGACATTATTTGTCTAATTTTTTTATTTTTATTTTTTTATTTTTATTAAAATTCATTGTATTCACTATATCTAATCTATATATGTAGTTAAATAATTTTTAAATAATTAAAATAAAATTTAGGTGAACAAAATTTATTTTTAAAATTCCAAAATATGGTAGGTTTAAAAAACCATAAAAACTAAATAATATTGATGTGATTAATCTTAAAGACATGCTTATTACATTATGGATCACAAAAGACTAAGATCTAACTTTATTATTATTATTATTATGATAAAAATATATATGCAAGGTAAACATATATTTAGAAAAATATGTAACAACATTTTTTACCATAGTGATTCACCTCCACTTTACCATGAACATTTTTTATTTGCAATCAAAAACCATTTTAAATGACAAAAAGTTTTTAACTTGTAAATAGGCTTTGTTACAATATCATTGACCAACACCATGGTTTATCAATACCACATGCCATATTTTGAAAAAAAAAACTATAGCTTATCAATATTTTGAAAAAAAAACCATAAGACATTCATATGACTCAATTTTTTATTATTACTAAGAATATGGTGGAATATTTCATGAAGATTAAAATCTCTACCATCCAAAAAAACCTAAAATAAATTATTAATAATTAACTTAATTTAAATTAAAATTTTAAAAATTATATTGATAATTAAATTAAAATTTTGTATTTCAAAGTAAACTGTAATGACCAAACATTTTACATAAATAAATTACTTATTTACCCCTGTGGTTGAATATAAAACAAAGATTATTATTTTCTTAAATTTATGGAAATATTAATTGTTAAAATTGGGTAATATGAATTACATAATTATGTGTACACAATAAATTCATATGAAAAGTTATTCTCTCTTCTTGCTGGATGATAAAAGAAAAACAGTTGCCAGCATACTAGGGGAAACCCTAACTGTCTTCTCTTTTCCATGGAAAAAGGGAAAAGAGGAAGAGACCCGGGTTGTTAGGGAACAGACGGGGAAAAAGAAGGAAAAGGGCACTGAGCAAGAGGGAAAGGTGCTACGTCTAGTGAGGACCAGATAGCACAGGGACATTTGTGCTTTCTATTGCTGAGGCTGTGGCCGACAAAGCTTGGGGGAGAGACGCAGTTCAGACAAGTGGTCTCGTGGCTGGGAGGATATCAAGCATTCAACACCTTCTACGTGCTGTAGAGGTGCAGAAGATAAAAGATTGAGATACACAGGTAAGTATTTGCAGTTTCCATTAACCTGGAAGATTAGCTATATGCTTAAGAATTTGATTCTATTTACTGTAAGTGTAAGTATTTGCAGTTTCCATTAACCTGGAAGATTAGCTATATGCTTAAGAATTTGATTATATTTACTGTAAGTGTAAGTATTTGTAGTTTCCATTAATCTGGAAGATTAGCTATATAATTTGATTATCTTTACCGCAGGTATTGCTTTTTAGGCTGTAAGTTAGAATCTAGGTGTCACTGAAATCAATACTGGAAATGAACAACGACGATGTTATATTTATAAACATATATAGAGTAAAGAAAGAACAGGGGATGAGAATTTAACCATTATCCTGTACATTACTCTCTAGCAAGTCAAACTGTATTAAATAAAGAGACAGTAATTATAAAGTGCAGGACTGGAACCGAATGGTTCCCGTCACCATTAATCAGGTATGAAAATAGACATATAGAAACATACGTATCTACGCTATGTAAATCATACTGGAAATAACTATATGTACCAGACGAGAATTCTATGAATAGAGACTGTATTATATCCAATATCTAAACCAGTATTAAAAGATGGGAACGAATCAACACAAAATACGTTACTGTATGTAGCAGTTACAGGGAACAACACAGTGTAGAACAAAATCTGTATTACCAGGCCGAGAACAATACAAACCCTCTCAAGAATTAGTTTCGGTAAATGTTGCCAAGGAATCAAGCACAGTAATAAATTCATAATGTAAATACTTTGGACAATCGCCGGAAGCACAGTAATAAATTCATAATGTAAATACTTTGGACAATCGCCGGATATCATAACTGTAGCATTATGTGGCTATCCGCTTACCCAGGTGAGTACTGCCTGGTAGCGTGGCACTCCAGTATGGTGCCAAGAGAGGGAGTAATATAGCCTGAGGGTCCGCTCGGCGGATAAACTTATTAAATAACAAAGCAAGAAATAAATACTGAGGAGCTCGATCTGAGCATTCAACAGCTAATAACGAGGACAGTGGTAACCACGAAGAAGTGGAATTCATTACCAGGCCGTAACCGGCCGTTTCTTAAATCCACACATATGCATAACAGAGTCATGAATAAAAATCCAGCATGCGTTTATTAAACAATAACAAACAATCTCACCATTATCAGCTCGTTTATACATACACATATCAAGTAACCCCATAACGGCAGTAAACCTTGGGAATGCAGGGCCGTTAGCCGAAACCCTCAGGAACAATTCATTAAAACAAAATAATAACAAGTGGGTAATTGGAAAAGATTCGGTGGCTCGTATGGAGTGACACCGTAAGCTAATAGTACATAAACATATCAAATAGCAACAATGCGATAAGAACAGTAATAATTGAAGACCTGTTTGACAATTTGGAAATAAACCCAGTAAACTTGATGCATTAGCTGCGGCTCATAATACCGAATCATTACAGTACATCTTACTGAGAATCTAAATAAATGGAATAGAGGTAAACGAGTTGAGCTCGACCCCTTAGGCCTGAGCTTTCGGTGAATCCAGGTAAAGGCCATAACCGAATATAAACCTATAAACAATCTATACATCCGGCGACCTGGGCTTAAACCCTAGCACAATGATAAACAATGAACAAAAGGGGAGTTCTGTCAAGGTGAAGCCATTGCGCCAGGCTATGGTAGAACCAACAAGACCCTGATAAAGAAGAACACCAATAAGCCAGAACCCAAGATTGAAACAATCAGCAAAATCCTCAGTGGTAGAACGCTTACCAGATTAGGGTATCGATGGTTGAACCCCTGATTCGTCCTCGGCATCGCGGCCTCATCGGTCTGCTACCCTGTGCCAATCGATATCAAATGGGGTAGTTAGCATATTCATAAAAATACAATGTAAAAAGAAAATGAAATAACACAGTAACGAGGTTGAAGGAGTTACGCATCACCTGGTTGCAGATGGGTTCAGGGCGAGAGACAGAGAGGGTCTCATCGCCTACCAAGCCGTCTCTGGAATACCTTCAAGGATACAGAAGATTTGCACCAGGAGCGCCCACGCCAATGGTAACTTGGTGTGGTAGCAAGCTAGAGCAAGGGCTGCTCTGCGGAGCTGGAACAACCATGCAAATGACCGAGAACGAGTAAAGGAAACCCTATGTAAGTTCACCGCCAAGACACCTCAAGCCTCCACCGTTCGATTGCTAGAAATGATCCTAGCCGATGATTGCTATGGGAATTCCGAGGAGCAGAATGGCGGGACTGTAGCATTAATGCTTCCAGCTACCAAGCCCAGAAGATCAATGATGCGGATCGAAGGCATGGATCGAGGCACCAGGTGTCGCAAGCAGAACACCTCAACTTGCCGCCAAACGAATATCCAAGTATTATATAAAGTAACCAAGGACAATCAACGTCCTGATATCCGCCAAAGGATAGATATGCAGGATTGTCACATTAATATACATATCCGTTATCACATAAGTAAATTACCATGTAGACAAGATTGTATAGATGTGTAGGTGAAATAATTTTTTTTTTATTGTGTAATGTTAACTTATGGAGGTATATGACATAAACACCTTGTTAAATAAGTAAATTTGAAAAAAAAATAATACAAAAAATATATATATTTTAACTTTATTTGAAAAATGCTCTCCCATTCACTTCACTTCATATAAAAAAATGTTATAGTGGAACAATAAATCATTAGGATTGAAATAAAATTATACGATTTATAATATTTACATTGTAATATTTATCTAAAAATGTTTATGGTTTCCCATCCGTAATTTCTTCACTTACAATTATATATTATATATATATATATATATATATATATTATATATATATATATATAACTCAATTTTCTTTTTGAATTAAATGTTGTTGGTTTACTCCTAATTATAATTATATGTTTATATGGTATATAAAATCTATATTATTATATTTTTGTAACAGGCGTAGGCTACTATAAATATTTGAATTATTTTTATTATAGAGACTTTATGGTTAAAATTTTTATTTCTTTAAAAAAAAATTACCAAGTCTTCGAAATTCTTATCAAGAGATCGAAAAATGATATTGTCAGATACTAGACACTTAGAGACAATTAGTGATTTTCTCTCTAGAGAGAAAAACTCTTAGAGAAAATAGAATGGGAGGAGGGAACTAAAAGTTCAGACAGGACTTTGTTGTAGGTACTCTTGAGTTGGGTTGTGAACCATTGGAGACTTCATTTAAGACTTTGTTGTAGGTACTCTTAAGTTGGGTTGTGAACCAATGGAGACCTCATTTGATTGAATAGTTCTAGTTAGACATGAACTAAACTTGAGAAAGGCTATTGTCTATTTACTAATCTTGAGACTGAAGCTCGGGGGAGAAGCGGACGTAACTATGGTTCTTATTGTTGGTTGGAATGGTCTCTTAGTGAAATTTGGTTCTCATTGTTGGTTGGAATGGTCTCTTAGTGAAATTCATTAACTGTTTAAGTGAATAGATAAGTTTCAAATCTGTGTTCTGAATTATTACTCAATAGTAAATAGTAATTGTGGAATTAAATGAATAGTTAAATGTATAAATCTTTGTATCCTCGAAAATTTAGGCAGCAGTATAAAATATCTAGATGATGGGACATTATGCAACTCTGTAATTTTTATACGAAAAGAGTCATTATGTAAGTATGTTGTAAAGGACCCAATCTTGGTGGCTATGTTGAAGCCCAAACAAAAATTACAATTGGAATCACTGTATATTAGACCCTGCGAGTATGTCTTAACAAAAAGACCACCATCAACTCACGTGTAGAAACAAAGAAAAATTAAAGAAAAGGAACGTTGGACGTTCTTCACCAGACAAGGGAGTAGAGTATTGAGTCTGGTGGGCTAAAAAACAACTATAGAGCTAGTTAGAAGGTAAGGAAGCCATTGAACTTCTAGGGTTAGGGTTTGTTGTAAACAAAAAAACTGGAAAGGTCTTTGTGTTTGCAGACCCTCACTGGGTTTGTTGGCTAATACTGGCTAACAATCTGGTAGTTAGTGCCTTAGAAAATTACAGAGCATATTTCATTGTTAGATATATTAGAATACAGATGAGAGGTAAGAAATGATGCTGATAATGAAGCTCTAAGTGTTATCTTTATCTTTAGAAAACAAATAATTGCAAGACATGAGGGGGGTATCGTGGGTGGAACAACAGTTTAGTACCAAATTGAGCTAAACCGAGCCAACAACCCAGGACCATTGTGGTTCTTAGTTCCCCAGGATGGGTGAACAATGTCTTGTTCAAAGGTTGCACCTGATAGCATAAATCCAAACATTGGAACCTTCCATTAAACAAAAAGAAACAAGACTAGAATTCTAAAATGCAAAGTCACCATAACATAATAAATAGAATCTTCACAGTCAATAGTATGATTATAAACAAGAATTCAAATAATTCATCTCAAGTAACAAATATTTGTTCTCTTGAATTAACAGTAACCATTACATCATAATACGCACAACCAAACCCTTAAACTCAGTTTTTGAAAGAATAACATACTTTATGACTACATACCCTGACATGGGTCTTCAGTAAAAACATAAACAATCTATGCCTAGGAAGTTAACTACTTGACTCATCTGACTAGACTGAAAGTGAGCAAGAACTTGTCGGCAAGTCCCAAGATTCTAGAGAAGGCATTGGCAGAACCTGGATGTAAACTCCTAATCGACTAAGAGCTATTGTTGGGGCTAAAACTTAGTTGCCAGCTCTCTGCAAGGGAATGAGGTAAACATTGCTCACCTGTTGCAGCGAAATCGGTCACGTAAGACACCAGAAGATAAAAGAATGTATGTCAAACAATCGTTAATGATAGTGAGAAATTTACCTAGCGCAGAGTTGTCGAGACAGTAACCTTCGAACTGGTAAACCCTAGTAGTGGAATTGAAAAAAAGTAAGCAAATTGAGTGAGTTGAATATGTTAGTTGAGCAACCGCAGAGTGTGCAATAGACCACACACACACACACACACACATATATATTCATGGAACCATGTAAAATAGGTAGGCGAAGAATCTGCTCGAGAAACCTTCAACCCATGTTCCTACAGCCATGAGAAAGTAAACATAGTTCAGTTAGGTTGTGGAAGGAGTGGGAAAAACCTTTGAGGGTTAGCTGACCGCAAAATATAGAATTACCTATGAAAAATGTGATAGGAACCTCCAACATACAGAACCATTCCATAACCTTTCGACAACCAATGGAGAAGGAATGACGAGTCGATTGCAAGGAAAAACTAGGTGGTTACCATCAAACTCATGAGGAAAGGTTGTGTCGTTAGATACAAACCCTAAAAAAATCTATGGTAAAAAAAGTTTGAGCAATCAATCAAGGTTTGAGAGCTTTCAGTGGATAGGTGGAAGCCCCACATCACACGGAAGAGGCAAATCTAATCATCGTTCTAGTTTGTACATGGAATTTTTAATGTCGTAATTATGAGCCAACTGTAATGTCACCGAAATGAAAATGAATATGTTAATAAACCTTTGATTGATGATATCTATCGATGCATGTATTAATAAAAATAATCAATTATACTATACAATAGTGAAAGCCTAGTATTTAGAGCAATCTGCTTTGCATTTAAAAGAAAATTTTATTCTCGGTCAAGTACTTCTAGCATACCATGCTATTTGATGATGGTTAACGTCCGCTGAGACCAAACATTGGTCTATCGGACCTAAAGAAACAAATTATTTATTTTGATTTAAGATTTTATTCCTATGCTCAAAAAGCTTGGAGAGAAGCCTC
>APFE030637505.1:0-35936 GCA_000404065.3 Pinus taeda
CTAAAATAGATCAAAGGTTAAGATTTATTTTAAAAGTAATTATGTCATTTATTTCATTTTCATTAAATTTATCAATTTAAAAACAACTTCATTGACCATGTACCATATGAATATGAATAATATTTTTTTCGGCATGTGATATTAGTAAGCCATAGTATTGACCCATAGAATTGTAACAAACTCTATTTACATCATTTTTTGGGCATATAGTATAGTAAGACATGGTATTGATCCACTATTTTGTAATAAAAGAGACTATTCTTTATATAATATAACGGAATATGATAAAAGTTCCCTTACAAATAATTACGTCGATAGGCGTTTTCTTTGTTGGCTCGGAGTGAGGAGACACTGTTCACCCCAACAAATCACAAAGCTTTATTTTCATCATCCACACTAATCAGTGTTTGACACATGGTAAAGTCATCGATCAGTTTGCATGCGAATGTATTCCAACTTCCCTTCTTCATCTTTTTCGTTCCTCTTCTACTCGCAGTTGTTCACCTCCCGTTCTTCCTCATTTCTTTCCTCTTCCGCTCACAATTTTTCACCTCCCCTTCTTCTTCCTTTTCTTTCCTATTTTCTCTTTGTTGATGTTCAAAACTTCTCGTCTTCAACTTGAACCTTCACAATGCCCAACAACTTGAACCTTTCACATCGCACAGTAGCACATATGGCTAACGTTTCGACAACAGTGAGTGGCGTCAGGCTTTGTGAAGCTCTGGCGAGATAAGTATGAAAAAGTTATTCGACTCTACTAGGGTACTCTCGACATATTCCCATTTTCATATTCTTCTCTTCGTCCACTTGTGTGTGCTAAAGATGATGGTTTTGTTCTCTGCAAATCAATCGTGCCATGGCGGGAACAAGGCTTCATCATCAGTACCATCAACCATGACCATCTATCCCTTCAAGGTTTTCTATGCAAGCAAACTCACCTTACCCATCTCACAACCTCATGGAAGAGGTTCACATCCCTATTTCGTAGGACACCCTACATCATGTCTCTGTTTTCAAAGCGCGTGCTGCTTATATATGTAGTTGGTGGTTTCTCCTCTGTGTGTTTGCGGGTCATTGAACTAATTGTTTTTGAAATTTTATTTTATACAGTTACTTTTAATAACCTCCCTTTCTGAGATTCTAGTAGAAATTCTTGTACGATTTTTTCTTGGTTGATGTATTTCTCTTTCTGGGTTTTCATATTTCTTTTCTTTTCCTCCGAGGGCTTAGGGCGTATGCATATGAATATGCAATGGTCGATATTCCAAAAATTCGAGTCTCTGCAAAAAACTATTCCAATCAGGTTCCAGGGTTTGTGGAAAGTCAAGGGTTAGTGCTTGCTATGGGTGCCCACAAAGATTTTACTGCTCAAATACATACATAAATTGTTTAGAATGGGATATTTATTTAATTTCATCTCAACTAAAACCTCACATTAGTTAAATTTCGATGACATTGCATTTCATAATATTTGAAAGTTGTGGTCAAAGAGTTAGCTGCAACCTTCAAATAAACACCCATTAAATTGGGAAATCGTGTATTTTACATAATATTAGCGATTTTTATCATAAACGAGATTGAGGGGCTGGCTAAAAGGAATTATTTGGGCTTCAGACCCAAGTATGAGGGTTAACTATTTCACTAAAATCGCCTGGTACAAGCACTTGGTCTCATCCCTTTTATTTTCGGGACATATAATTTCGGTGGGGTTGACTAGGTTCGAGAACGGAAACCTGGTTGGTGGATTAATACTCTGTCGACTTCTCAAATACACTAACATCCTCACAAATGAACCATGGTCCATTGGCATATAGAAATTACAAACAGTTAATTCAACTTTGATCAGTGTCCCATCAAGTCTGGCACCTTGTCTCATCTTTGTTTTTTTCAGACATGCGACTCAGGTAGGTAAACTACATTGAGAATGGAATCCTTGGGAATGGGTTAATTTTTTGTTAAGCATCCATGGGAATGTTTAATTGAGACGAAATTTATGATCAAATAATGCAAACTGGGATCAATGTTCCAGCGCTTGCCCCATTTTGAACTACCACTCGTATTTCGAGTTGTATGTGATCTCTTCTTACATGACAAAGATTTATGACCTGGGACTTTATGGATTGCTTCAGGAGACAAGAGGAAACATTTTTATGTGTCTTGGATGCTTTCTATTTGGCTGGAACAATTGTTTCCCCAAACACATTTTTTAAACACTTGCAACTATTTTTTTTATTTATTAGTAATTACATTTTCTTTGATTTGTTCATTGAAGTATCTGCATATGTAAACCCACAACTTTAAAATCGAATATGATTTTAAGATCTCTGAAATATCCGTGTGCTGCAAAATTGTTGTTTACTTTTTAATTTGGCTAAATTGGAATTCTGTCAAATCTCTCAGTACTTGCAGCCAGTCTCATCCCATTTTTTAAACATGCCATTTGCATGGGGCAAACAATGGTGAGAATGGAACCCTTGTGGGCAGATTAATACAATGTTGACCTTGCCAATAGGGTGATATACATTGGCATATTGACAACTTGCAAACAACTGAGGCAACTTTGTGTTGACCTCACTAATAGGTCGAGGTACATTGGCATATTGACAACTTACAAACAATTGAGGCAACTTTGGATCAATGTCTTAGTAAACCTCGTCCATTTTGAGCCATGACTTGCATCTCATGCTCAAATGTGATCTCTTTAAATGTTCATACATGACTAGTAACTAAACATTCGAATGAAATTTTGGCACTTGATGGAGGAGATATTTAAGATATAAGAGGAAGCCTACATCTATCTCTTAATTTCTTCTTGTTTTTCCTGAACAATCCTCTTTCCAAGTGTATTTCTCCACCACTTGCAACTAGTTTCTTTATTGTCAGTTACATTTTCTTAAGTTTGTTCTTTAGAAATATTTGCATTTGTAGCCATATACCATTTTAATATTGAATCTTATTTCCAGATTGTTGAAGTCAACTTTAACACGGATTTGAAAGTACTTTCTAATTCAATTGACAATGCACTTCATTGCATAGGATACTTTGTTGAGATTTAGTTTTGATACATACATTCCATAATCACTGTTATTGCAAAGTTGGAGATGCTAATTTATTAATTTAACTGCTACTGCATACTAATCACAAGGAAAATACTAGTGAACTAAAGGCCAAATTCATTATAGAGACAACCAATCATCCCATATATCTAGAAAAATGGCGAGGTGAATTAGAAAATCAGTTAAATTTGTAGAGGTTCTGGAGTAATTTGACTTATCTTAGGCTTCTTAAATTCAACTCTGTTATGTAATATTGGACTTAGGACATGCATTTCATATCCTATACAAGAAGGGCATTGTAGTGCTACTAGACATATATGCAAATTTTGGTGGTGTGATTGTTAGCTACTTTACGTGGGTTCAGGTATGTATCCTTGAGGAAACTATTTTTTGGACTTGATTATACAAACTTCAATCATGACATTTTTTCATCTACATATGTTTGATTTGTTAGTTTGCTTGTGTTTATTTTTCTGTTATTTGATGATTCTATTATTAAGGTTGGTGAATTGACCCTTTACAAGATAGGAATAGACTTGTATTTTTTGTCTGAATTTTTTTTTAGATCTCTAACAATGATACAAATTGAGTTGGTGATCCAGATCTTTTACTTCAAGAATTCATACAAAATTGCATTTAAAAGAGCATGTAACCAAGTGACATAAACACATAAAAGAAGTGGAAATAAAATGCAACCATGAGATCAAAGGCGCAAAAGCAAATTGATAACGAAGTTCACCGAGTGTGGGCTACATCTTAGGGTCCTGCTCAATGTGGGGAGACCTCTTTTATTAATTGACAACAAAATAGAATTACAAGCAATTACAAAATGACAAATTATACCTCCACTTCTAGGGATGGCCTGAAAATGTAGACCTTTGCTGAAGAAATAGACTACACAATTGGAATCCTAGTGAAAAATCGAGAAAAATGACTATAATTTTGACCTTGTTCTGGTTCGGTCAAAATTTGGAGCCTTGGGAATCTTAAAGATTCCTCAAATATTCGTTCCCTTGGGTCGACTGGAGTTCAGTTGCCCAGATGATGAAACATATCTCACCATTACATTCCTTGTGGAGAATCAAGTAAAATGAGTATAAACTCGACCTACTTTTTCTCTAGTGCTTTCTGAGGCTCTAAGGAATCTAAAGATTCCCTATAATATTCTCTAAAGAATATTCATCCCAATATTCCCTAGAATCTTTCTTGAACTTCGTGCCCAGGAGGAGCACAACTTGGCTTTGGGTTCTATAGGCATTGGTTAGCCCGGGCTGCTCCACGCGTTAGCCTCCCACTCTTTTGGTGTTGGGTTGAAAGGGTGTTTAAATAGGTGTTGGGTGGCGGACACGCCAAAGATCGCAAAGTGGCGCATTGGTGGCCACCCATGTTCCCACTTGGAAGACTTGGGTTCAAACGTTAACTTGGCGTGGGCGTTTATTTTTAGTGGTATTGTTGAACACTTTTTTTTTTACATTTTACGATGGGTATTCTCTATTGTCAGTGCCGGCGGACTTGCCGGGCGAGTTCGACTTTGGCCGTCGACCATTTCAAATATATGTTCTATTTATATTTCCACCATCGATGGCCATTTCCCGGCCAACTGACCAATCAATGGGGTTGACCGCCTGTGGGCTAGTCACTAGCTATTTTAAAAAAATATTATTTTAAACCATAACTACCAATTTTACCACTGAGATTTTAGGGGTTATTAGGCATTTTAAGCAGGCGACAAATTCGCTTCCGCTGGCCACCAGACTGGTCCAAATTGTTTCTTCTTTAGCAAAATCTGGCATGTTCACTAGGTTGCCATGTGACACATCCATATTGGCTTGTACGACTGACTAGGTTGTTGACGTCAGTTGACACGTTTCACTATGTGATTGTCTCCCCTCGTCCGTACTACCATGTCACTTGCTGATGTTAGCATCCGTATGGCAGACGCCATCATCCGTACAGTTGATGTCAACATCCGTACTGCTGATGTTAGCATGGCAAATGCCTGCAAAATTTTTAGTTGTTTTCGAAAAATGTCAATGGGCCATAACTTCTTCATACGATGTCGGTTTGAGGTTTCGTTCGTTCCATTAGATTGAGAATGACGAGCTCTTCAATTTGAGAATAGTTTTTCTGCATTTTGAGGACTTTGAAAATTTGTCATTTTAGGATCCTCCTGGATCATTCCTCCCCAATGAGGAGCTTTTGGTCCTCCAAAAGCATGAACACATTCTGCAATTTGCATGCCTTTGTCAAGCCACACTTTCAACATATGAATTCCATGCAAACCAGTGGAACATTCTTTGCAAATTACATACAAGACCACACATGACTCAAACAACCCCATACTTTCCAAGAGTTTATAACACACACTCTTTGGACAAGTTTACATCATAATAGAAACCAATACCGTATTTATCCACAAAAAGGCAAAAAACATTATTGTTGTTTTAATAAGCGATGGAAAACACATCATCATTTTTACAATTATATCGCAACACATGATTTACAAAATGTAGCCATGAAAAGCTATTATATCTAGTAAAACCATCTCTTACTCATCAAAGTGAATGGGTCATTTCCTTGTGGCAGATTCGCTTTTTGAACATTTTTTCTAGCTTTTTCCTTCATAGGTGATTCTTGGGCATGGAGTATCTGACATGTGGCTCTCCGGTGTCCATCCTTGTTGTAGTCACCACAATGATTCTTTCTCCTCCAAACTTTCTGGATCATCTTGGAACATGTACTCCTATTGTGCCTCTGATAAGTGCCCATGGAATCCTCACTGTCACTGGAATGTGATAAGGTGCTCCCATCATCCGTCATTGGTTGGTCACTGATTGTCTTGGAGCATTCTCTAAACTCTTTTTTGACATACCCAAGTCGTACATAACAAGGCCATTCCTGCAATTTGATGGTATTCACAATTCCTTAATCATTAATGTCGAGGCCCTTCCCTTGTTACCCCATATTCTTCAACAATTTTTATCCAATTCTTGTAGTATGTTTCTCAAAAGCATTGTAGCAAGCATATGCTGAGCTCCAATATTGTAGCAAGGATGTTGCAACTCCTAGGGATATCAACTTTACTTCATCAACCTAGGGTTCGTACAAACTTGGAGGTGACAGTGATGTATACACAGTAGATGCAATGATCTACTCTTGTCACTTTTAAACTAGGGTGATAGACCACTAGGGTTTTTCAAACTAGTCTTCTATTGAATAGAAGGAGTCTAACTACCAAATAGCAAGGGGAAACCTATTCTTAATGCAGAAAGGAAATGTTGCCTACTCTAGGAAATGAAGATGCTGAATTGGAAAGTGCTATAAAGTGACATGAAATCATCTAGCTAAGAATATACACATATTCTCAAAAGAGACCTAAATTAACCTTGCATATAACATCTAGTTATCTGGAATAAATAAGCATGGAAATTATCCTAAAACTATTGTGACTGTTGCATGCATATACTAACTAGAAATTGCAGAAAAACATTTTTGATTTTCGATTTTATGAATGTAAATGCTAATTGAACCAATTTGATCTTTGGCAGGGGAGACATGTATGGGGAAATAGGTCCAGAATGGTGTTGAGGGTATGGAAGCCAAGTGGAGGCCTAATAGAAGCTCAAATGATCATTTCTGCTCAATTCGAGCATAAAATAGGTTGCTACAGGGTTTCATGTAGTACTACAGGATGTCTTAGTTCTACTATAGGATGCCCTGTTTTACTACAGGAAACATGTCGAAAGATATAGGGAGGTAGGAAAGGTAGAATAAAGTGCGAGAAAGGTGTCTGATGGGGGAATAAGGCACAAAGAAGGTGCACACTACCCAAGGCTCAACCCAAGTCTTCAAGATGGTTGGACTTGCTAAAGGAAAATGTCCACTTTGCTACAAAACATAAATTCAGATTGAGGTTTGGTGGACTTTGGCAGCGTAGGTGGAGAAGACTTGGATAAGGCTGGTGAGATGAGGTCTCCATGCAGATCAGAAAATCCTACAACAACATACATTGCTTTTTTCATTTATGCACAACTTCATTTATATATGGAAAAGATGAGTTGAATTTAGGAAAAACAAAGTTATTAATCGCTAATGGCTAAGTCTATGAATGGAAGTGCTTCTAAACTGTAGCAAACTCAAGAAACCAAAATGAAAATTGCGGTACTTCTATGGAATTGAGAAACAATGATCTATGCAGTAAGAAATCCTAAGTTATGTAGTGATCAAACAATAAATATGTTTTTGGGTTGTGAGAATGGAACCCTCAAACCATGATCCCATAAGGGAGATGAGGCATAGGCCACTACCACAAGATTTTCTGAAGTATTTACTTTCACTATTGTACCACTGATTTATCTGCTCACTAATGGAAGCAAACTAAGTAATAATCCAAATACTTGCAGATTAAAAAAAAACAGAAATCACTTCAGCAGCTAACTATGAATGTAATCTAAGCATACATATACAAAAACAGGAACCTCTACTGCTAGGGTTGGGCCCTAACCTAAGAGATTTAGCCCTCTGAGTCAACTCAGTGCTGGATCAAGGGAATGCTTCTCATTCTCATCAAAATGTCAAAAATACATAAGAGTAATTAGTCACAATGTCTTAGCTCAAAAATGCCTCTTGGCTACAACAAAAAAAGTCAAATCCTAATGAGGCCCTAGGACTTTATATTTATATAACTGAAGCTATCAACAACTTCCTTAAAATTAGGGAGGCTTGAATCCCAAACTCGAGATTAAATTGTCTTCAACTATCATTGGCTTCGATGCCAATGACCTCGGTGGGCTTGGCTGCTTGTAACTCCGAGATGATGAGATCTGGTGGAGGAATCTTCGAGTGATTGGGGAGTTAAGGAGGGAGATCCAATCTCCTAAGATCCCTCTTGCTTGTCTAATTTGAGTTCCTACGCTTAAATTAGCCAAAAACTGCTCCAAATCCTGCAATTAATGCACATTAGGCCACATGACATAACATCTCATCTTTACCCTTCTCACTAAGAAAAATATAATAAAATATGTAAAGAAATGTGAGAAAATTTTATTTTAATAAGCTAGAGAGTGGTATTAAGGTACATATAATTTACCTATTGATGAGCCTCATCATCACCCCCTACTATAAGTGTTTCTCATCCTCTGAGCAACTTAATCCACATCCATGTCTTTCATTTCTCTTGTGGCCTCTTTGACATCCCAGGCTTCTATTGATGTAGTCTCCTCTTGTGGATAAAATTCTGCATGCTTCTTTATTTCCTCCCTATACTTTCTTTCCTCTTCCTCCTTTCTTCCTTCCAACATACCCAATAGCAATGGTGGACTGAGTTTCAAACAATCTAGTTGATTGTGAGTCTCTGTAGTGCCTTCTTATAAAATGGGGTCCTTTCTAGGAAATCTCTCATTATTTCAGAGGAATGCTACTCCTTGATCCTTAGGCTGTATGATAGGGTGCCCCATCTCCTTTGGCATGCTTGCTAGCTCCAAGTGCCTTCAAAATGAGTGATTGCTTGCTCTTGTGTAGCTAGGTATCTTGGTGCAAGCTAGGGATCATTGACGATGATGTTGTGGGTGCTAATGACAACCATGGAATTGATCTGTTCTGATCTGATGTAAAGGGGCGCTTTCTCTTCTCTTTCAAACACCCTCTTTACTTCCTTAGCCCTAGCCTCCTCATGACTCATCCATGATGCAAGGGCCATTAGTTGTAAATCCCCCATATTTGCATTAGGGTACCACACATTCAAGTCTATTTAGGCCAAGTTGTGTAAGTAGAATTCAGATATCTTGGCCTTACCCTCCAGGGTGCTTTGGTCACAGAGCTCAATGAATTGCCTATAGTCTTAGAAATTCATAGCCTCTCATTGTGCTAGGGTCTTTATTGTTGATTTGGGGTAGCATCGGATGTGCTCTGGCCATGAAAATTGGTGGAGAGGCTAAAGCACAAGAGATCTCCAAGACCTAGAAATGGTTTAGGAAAAATCTAACAAGTTTGGGAGATATTAAAGTAATTAATATTTTTAATGGAGTTTCTAAGTCTAAACTTAGGAAAAATAAAATATTAATGGGTATTAATATAAAAATGGGTTAGAAGGGTCCATAATTCATGGATCAAGCCAAATCTAATCTTAGCCATTGATTAGAGATTTAATCTCGGTCGTTGATGGACCAACGAGAAAAGTATAAGAGGAGGCTTGAGGGTTAGTTGGAGAACACACCCGAAAGAGATCAAGAACTCAATTTTCTGGGGTAGGGTTTGCTGAGGAAATTGAGTGAAATGATCTGAGTTTCAGCTGAGAGGCAGTGAATACATAGTAGTGAGGCAGAGTTAGTATCAGAAGCATCAACGCAAAAGCTGGGAGAGGGTTGAGCAGAGCCATCCAGAGGCCACGCAGAGGCAGCCAGGAGCTGTGGAGAGCTTGAGGAGGGCTAGCGTGTGAGACGTAGAGGCTCCAGAGGCTGACGCAGAACCCCGAGAGGCTAACGCTGGCCCAGATAGGCTGATGCTGACCCTAGAGGCAACGCTGGGAGATTTCGTGGGACAGATTGGAGTTGGAGAGCTGGATAGGGTGACGCAGAGCAGCGGAAGTTGCATTGTTGTCGTGGGATCATTCATCTGGTGATTTAGCCGAAATATCTGTCTCCGACTGAGAGGTACTACTGCCGAGGTCATTCTCTATTGGGTGAGCCATTTATGGCACCTTGGTTTTATTATGAAATTGCATAATAATAAAACCCTCTGAATAGTTGCACCAATTTTCTCGCATTGGGTTTTTCTGGTGACATTAGTTCAAAAACAATGGTGTCCCTTGTGTGCTTGTTTTTCCTTCATTTGATGATTTGTATGTGTTGATAGTGTACTTGTATTTATTTTCAGTATTTACATGGTAAATAACCTGTTAAGTAATTGAACAAGTAGGAAGAAATAAATCAGATAGTATAGGAAGAATTTCTAACGGGTTAAACTTAGAAATTCCAAAATGGTAGTGGTTGCAGATCACAGGATAATTGAAGGCATCAGCCGAGCAGAGCAGTAGTATCAGAAACATCTATCCCAAGTGACAGAAGTTGTTCCTACCAGAAAGCAACAAGGAAGGGGTGATACAGAGGGCCTGCGTCATCAGTTCGAGCCAGGAGGAGGATCAATGTTGAGGCAGAGAGGAGCAGACCTGACCTACGCAGTGCCCGGTCATCTTTCTTAGTCAAGAAGGATCGAAGATGTGGGTAGGAGGTGCAAATTTTTCCGGTGTTGGGATTGCGCAGAGCCTAGAGGCTCAGACCTTCAGATTGTTGGGGCATAGGAGGTTGTGGGTAATTTGCAGAGCGTAGCTGGTGGGGTACTGTGGTTAGAACAATACCTAAGAGGGCATGACCAAGGAGGAGGGAGTTGCAGCCGAAGCGAATTTCTAGCCAAGAAATCTAGATCAGTGGTGCAGTTCCACTAACAATCGGATTAGGGCATCTCAACATTGGAAGAGGGGTTTCCCGAAGGGAAATCGAGGCTCAAAGGGAGTCAAACCTAGAACTTCCAGATGGGAAGTTGAGAGACTCGAAAGAGTCGAAAGAGGAGCATGGAAATGGTAGTGAATGGGCTGAGAGATCAGGATAGACTGGACGGAGCTTCCAACTTTGTAGTCTGGAAGGCCAGGATCTTGTCCATTCTATAAAAGTATCGCATCAAGCACTTCGCATTGAAAACGATAACGGTCCCAGTTGCCACGGCTGAAAATGATAAGTACGAAGAAGTAATGGCCAGGGCTAAGCGCATCATCCTTGACGGGGTCAAGGATCATGTGGTACCACATGTTGCCAAGAAGGGTATGACAAATGAGATGTGAGATGCCCTCAAGAATTTGTATCAGCATACTTTTGTGTAGAGGAAGATTGATTCTAATTGGATCCTTAAACATTATCTAAGTTTTCATGACTGTTTCAAATTATGTCAAGCTTCAAAATCTTATGAATATCGAGCTTATCAGAGATAACCTCTAGACAATGGCAATTTTTGGTTAGCACAGAACAATGAGGACCCTCGGTTAAAGCGCGCAGACCGTTGGCCCATGGTGACCGTGCACTGGCACAAATTGACAAATGAGAGGTCAAATCCAAAAACAGAGGCAATTTCTAGTGTTAATCATGTATCGCAGGGCGTCCCCCTCAGTGAAGGAAAGCCCCGAGCGCTCGGTCACGAGGAAAAGCATAAAACCATGCGGAAATTGCCAATTCTGTCAGAAGGTGGGTCCCATGCTAAAATTGACAAGATATTGGGAGGGCTTCAAGTGGTAAGCGAGTTCAACCGAGTCCCGCCCGATGCCATACACTGGGTGACACGCGTCCAATGGATGAGAGAAAACCGCTCACATCGCGCGGGTAAAGGTCATGCTACTTACCTACCCGATATGGATGGAGACTGTAGGATCTGGAGACTCCAGATCAATGGCGGAGAAATGCTCCGATGGATATTTGGAATCGATGGGGAAATAGGCTGAGTCATATGATATTTGAGGTCTGGCATGACCAATGAGTTGGCAGAGGAATCAGTTTCGCGGGCAATCTTGGAGCAACGGAAATAAAGACCGTTCAAAGAGAACTGACACTCAGTTCATGAGGAAAACAAGTGGCCACCTCTCTGTGAAGCGTTACACGGTGATGATGACGCAGAGCAAGGGAATTCCAGTAGGCAGAGGCAGGAGATCCAGAGAGCCAGGAAGCAGAAATGAACAATCAGGGAGAAGATTGGCTTTAAGACACGAACAAACAAAGAGCAAAGGGAGGCAGAGAAAGATAAGTAGAAAGCTGAGAGGCAAGAAAGAAGTGAATTGCAGAGAATAGAGAAGTTGAGTTGACCTGCAGAGCAAAGGCAACATCGAGCAGACAGAAACAGAGAGAGTCCGAGAGTATGTGAACTCCAAAGAAGGCTTGAGAGGTTCAAGCAACTCTTCTGTGTATACCTGTCAGGTATTGAGTACCAAATTGGACTCATACCACTTAGACCAATTGAGGTCTAGATTTAGTAAGGGGAGTTTATGTACTCTAGAGACTTGGGGGATCCAAGTACAATCCTACTAATCATTCTCTGTTAAGTGAGACTCAAATTGAGCTCCTTATTGTAAAAACTTTGCTTTAAGACACAATAGAAAGGCCACCACTGAAGGCTGGACTAGGAGACGTAGCCCAGGATGATTGGGTGAACTCCTTATTAAATTTGTTGTGTTTTATGTGTTTGCTTACTGTGTTCTCTTACTATTTCAGTGTCTGTGTATTTCGCAATCTTATCGATCCGTTGCATAAAATAACATAGGCATACCCCAACACATAAGTCTGTAATACCTTCATTAATTAACTGAGATCATTCAGGGGGTGATTTTAGATCATTTGGTATCGGAGCTCTAGGTTGTTAAGGTTAGACAAGCTTGTGCTGAATTTTGTTGTTGAATGCTAACTAGATCAAAGCTTAGATTAGGAGAAGGAAAGTTGGTTGAAACTAACCCGGAAATTGGAAGAGTCTATCCCAAGAAGAAAATGTCTGAAGAAAGTCCCTTGGGGCCAGACCCCCAATTTATAGATAGTTTCCTGGCCATGACGTCCATGGTAGAGGAAATGTATAGGGACTTTAGGAAACATAAAGATGAAGATTCCTCAGGCTCCAAACAAGATAAAGGAGAAGAAGAGTCTCTCCTCCATGACCACTCAAAAGGCAAAGGGAAAGAAGAAAACTTTCTCACACCTCCTAATAGCCCTGAACATAAAAAGAAGACATCTTTTATTAAATTAGATGTTAAATTCGATTTACCAATATATGATGGAGAGTTGAATGCAGAGAAGTTGGATAATTGGATCTGACAAATTGATGTTTATTGAAGAGTGCAGAGTATCGACTCAGACAAGAGTAAGATTCAGCTGGCCAGCCTACGCCTCGGAGGCACTTCCTTGGTATGGTGGGAAGGCAGGACACGTGCTAACATGAAGAAACATGGTAAGATTCTTCTGTCTGGAATGAATTTGTTTATGCAATCAAAAAACAGTTCTATCCACTAGATTAAATGCAGCAAGCCATGATGAGCTGGTAAACACTTCGCCAATTGAAAGGGAAAAGTGTACAAGGTTACACCCAAGAATTTAGGAAAATATCTTTGATTCTAGGAATTTCATTAGACTCACCTGAGACTCTGTTGAAGTACATAGGTGGTCTACACAGCTACATGAGGTACATTATCCTCATGTTTAATACCACTAGTATAGATGAGGTATCTATTCAAGCTACACATCTAGAAGCTAGAGGAAAGAATGGGAACTCAAAAGTTGGAGGATCATCCAAGCCCATTGCAAGCAAGAATAAGGAGAAAAGAAAACAGAAATGGAAAGAGAGGAAGGCCAAAACTACACAGAAAATAAAGTCTTCATGCACTCACTGTAAGAAGGATGGGCATGATGATGAGCACTGTTGGATCCTGCATTCGGAGCTAAGACCTAAGAAGTTTGAGGGCAAGAAGAAGAAGACTGCTGCAGCTATTCAGAAAGATTTGGGGTCGGACTTAGAAGATGAAACAACCATTCCATCCACAGGTATAAAAGGTTGTCCGCTTTAGAGAATGCAGAAATCAAGAAGCAGGTGCAGGAGTTGCTCGAGAAGGGGTTCATCAGACCTAGCACATCACCATGTGGGTCTCCGATCGTTTTGGTGAAAAAGAAAGATGGCTCGTGGAGAATGTGCATTGATTACCGAGCATTGAATAAGATAAAAATAAAAAATCGTTATCCCCTTCCTCGCATAGACGATCTATTAGATCAATTAAAGGAAGTTGTTTATTTTTCCAAGTTAGACTTGCATAGTGGATATCATCAGGTCAGACTTGCAGAACAAGATGCATGGAAGACTGCTTTCAAAACAAAGCAGGGATTGTATGAGTGGTTGGTTATGCCTTTTGGCTTAACTAATGCTCCTGTTGCTTTCATGAGAATAATGAATGATGTACTCAGACCTTTTCTTGATGATTTTGTTATTGTATATCTGGATGACATTCTTATATTTAGAAAAACGTGGGAAGAACATTTAAAGCATGTTAAGCAGACACTAGATGTTTTGAAAAGAGAAAATCTTTATGTTAAACTCTCAAAATGTGAGTTTGGCAAAACATCTTTCAATTATTTGGGACATATAGTAGGGGGTGGTGAATTGAAGATAGATCCCTCTAAGGTGGCAGTCATTTTAAACTGGCCTAAACCCAAATTTGCTACAGAAGTTAGAAGCTTCTTAGGAGCAACACAATATTGGAGAAAGTTCATTTCTAACTTTTCCTTAATTGCAGATCCCTTACATGCTTTAACAAGATTGAAAAAGGTGTTTCAGTGGGGAGGCAAACAGCAGAAAGCCTTCGATACCTTGAAATAAAATATTAGTACAGCACCAGTACTAGCACTACCCAATCTTCAAAGACCATTTGAGATCCAAACGGATGCCAGTGACTATGCCATGGGAGTAGTGTTGATACGGGACAGTAAACCCATATGTTATCATTCTGAGACATTTAATTCTGCAGTAGTTAACTATCCCACATATGATAAAGAATTGTATGCATTAGTACAGAGTGTGAAAAAGTGGAAGCATTACTTAATGGGCAAAGAGACAGTTATACATACTGATCATCAACCACTTCAATATCTACACTCCCAAACTAAGTTGCAGCAATCAAGACAGTATAGATGGATGGGTTTTCTACAACAGTTTCATTTAGTCATCAAATATAAAAAGGGCATACACAATAAAGTTGCAGATATGTTATCTAGACCAATTATAAATGCATCTACTATACTTAAGCATAACTCAGTATTGAATGAGAGCTACATTGAACAGTATGCTCAAGATATAGATTTTAAAGATGTATATGCAACTTTAAGTCAAGGAAAATGAGTAGAAGAATTGGATTATCACATTAAGGACCAACTCTTGTATCATTATGGGAAGCTATGCATTCCACAAACTGAAAGAGTAAAGATAATTCGAGAAGCACACACTTCTCTAATATCATGTCACTTTGGGGTAAGTAAAACGGTTACAGAGATGCAAAGATTTTGTTATTGGCCAAAAATGAATGAGATGGTTTCTAGATATGTAAGAGGGTGTACCATGTGTGCTAAAAGCAAGCCCAGCAATAGAAAACTAGGCTTGTACACTCCACTACCAGTTCCTTCTCATCCTTGGGAAAGTGTTTCCATGGACTTTGTTGGAGTACTGCCTAAATCTAGGAAAGGTCATGACTATTTATATGTTGTTGTGGATAGGTTTAGCAAAATGTGTATTGTAATACCTTGTAATAAACAGATTACAGCTGAACAAACTGCAAAGTTGTTCTTTCAGCATGTATGGGTTCATTTTGGATTACCCACTTCCATTGTATCTGATCGAGACACCCGATTTGTTGGGAAGTTTTATTTGAGTCAGTGGGAACTGATGGACACCAAACTGAAGAAAAGAACAACCTTTCATCCACAAACAGATGACCAGACAGAAGTGGTCAACAGGATAGTGATCCAGTTGCTCAGAGGCTATTGCAGCAAGCATCCCAAACTTTGGGATGAACATTTGTGTTATGTGCAACACGCTTACAACCGAGCAAAACATTCTTCTACACAAAGATCTCCTTTTGAGACCTGCTTTGGTTTCACACCAAGGTCTCCCTTGGATTTTTTCTTTAGTAAAGACATAGCAGTTGATGGACACAATGATGTGGATAAGGCAACCAAGTTCATTGAACAAATCCAAGAGATTCACCAGGCAGTACAGGAACAACTGTAAAAGAGCCAAGCCAAATATAAGGCAAGGCATGAGAAGCATCGGATGGAGCATAGTTTCCAAGTTGGTGATCAAGTCTGGCTGTATATTAGCAAAGACAGAATGCAAGGTGAAGGTAAAAAGCTAAAGCCAATAAGGTATGGACCTTTCAAGATACTTAAGAAAATTGGTGAGAATTCTTTTCGCCTTGATTTACCAGCTTACATGCACATCTACTCAGTCATTAATGTAGACAGATTGAGATTATTTGAACCTTCATTAATTGAAGATCTCGAAGAGCAGAGTCAATTGCCTTCTGTTGATGATCTATTACCTAAATGTCTCAATGAATTGCAAGAAGACACAGTTCTGGACAGAAAGGTAAGGACAACGCGCAGGGGAGATGTTGAGTACCTCAGGATTGGACTCAAGGGTTCAAATCCAAGCAGTGAAAAATGGATAAAGATTGGACAAGCGAGACAGCTATACCCTCACTTAGTCGATGCTTGAAAACCAACTTTTGGTGGTCCAAAAGCTTTTTCAATGGGAAGGTCATGATTCAAATTGGATCCTTAAACATTATCTAAGTTTCCATGACTGTTTCAAATTATGTCAAGCTTCAAAATCTTATGAATATCGAGCTTATCAGAGATAACCTCTAGACAATGGAAATTTGTGGTCAGCACGGAACAACGAGGACCCTCGGTCAAAGTGCGTAGACCATTGGCCCATGGTGACCGCGCACTAGCAAAAATTGACAAACGAGAGGTCAAATCCAAAAACATAGGTAGTTTCTAGCGCTAATCGCGTATCGCAGGGCGTCCCTCTTAGTGAAGGAAAGCCCCAAGTGCTCAGTCACGAGGAAAAGCATAGAACCGTGCAGAAATCACCAATTCTGTCATGAGACGGGTCCCACGCTAAAACCGGCAGGATATCAAGAGGGCTTCAAGCGATAAGCGGGTTCGACCGAGTTCTGTCCGATGCAATACACTGGGTGACACGCGTCCAGCGGATGAGAGAGAAAACCGCTCACATCATGCGGGTAAAGGTCACGCTACTTACCCGCCCGATATGGACAGAGATTGTAGGATTTGGAGGCTCCAGATCAATTGCGGAGAAATGATCCGATGGATGACCAGATTCGACGGGGAAATAGGCTGAGTTATATGAGATTTGAGGTCTGGCATGACCGATGAGTTGGCAGAGGAATCAGTTTCATGGGAAATCTTGGAGCAACGGAAATAATGACCGTTCAAAGAGAATTGACACTCATTTCGTGAGGAAAACAAGTGGCCACCTCTCTGTGAAGCGTTACACAGTGATGATGACGCAGAGCAGGGGAATTCCAGCGGGCAGAGGTAGGAGATCCAGAGAGCTACGAAGCGGAAACAAACAGTCAGGGAGTATATTGGCTTTAAGCCACGAATAGAAAAAGAGTAAAGGGAGGCAAATAAAGAGAAGCAGAAAGCCGAGAGGCAAGAAAGAAGTGAATTACAGAGAACAGAGAAGCCGAGCTGACCTGCAGAGAAAAGGTAGCATCGAGCAGACACAGATAAAGAGAATTCGAGAGTCTGTGAACTCCAGAGAAGGCTTGAGAGGTTCAAGCAACTCTTCTGTGTATACCTGTCAGGTATTGAGTACCAAATTGGACTCATACCATTGAGACCAGTTGAGGTCCTCAGTAAGGGGAGTCTGTGTACTCTAGAGACTTGGCGGATCCAAGTACAATCCTACTGATCATTCTTTGTTAAGTGAGACTCAAATTGAGCTCCTTATTGTAAAAACTCTGCTTTAAGACACAATAGAAAGGCCAACATTGAAGGCTGGACCAGGAGATGTAGCCCAAGAGGATTGGGTGAACTCCTTATTAAATTTGTTGTGTTTTATGTGTTTGCTTGCTGTGTTCTCTTACTGTTTCAGTGTCTGTATATTTCGCAATATTATCGATCCGTTGCATAAAATAACATAGGCACACCCCAGCACATAAGTCTGTAATACCTTCATTAATTAACTGAGATCATTCAGGGGGTGATTTCAGATCAAAGATGCTTCTAGAAAATCAGTTGTGGTCATACCAGATGCAGAGGGGACAACAGATAGATATCCTCCTCAGGCGATTGACAGAGATATGGGACCAGCTGACTTCCATAGGGGCCATGCCGGATGAGGAGATGTTGGTGGGGACTACACTAAACGTAGTCTCAGAAGACTAGGAGGTATTTGTACAGAGCTTACTGGGTAGGTTGAACCTTCTGGATTGGGAGGAACTGTGGGTGGCTCTTAGTCAAGAGGAGATCAGACGGTTGACCAAGGCAGGGAGTAGCGGTAAGGGGGTTAGAATCAAGAAGGAGGAAGAGGAGGATGTTTCTCTAGCATCTGCGGGAAAGCAAGAGAAACGAAAGAAGAAGGACCTCTCCAAGGTCAAGTGCTTCCACTGTGGGGAACTAGGTCACTATGCGAACCAATGTCCAAGGAAGAAGAGCAAGGTAGAGGCTTTTGAGGCTAAGGCAGTCCCAGCGAGGGTGGAGAAAGAAGTGGAGATAGATGATGATTGTGCCATGAGTGCTCATGCCCCACTTTAGAGGAAGTGGGGAGACATCGAGCTATAGTTGGATGGACTACAGACGATGAGGGGCAGAATCCTTGAGGTACCCAACCTCTTGGATTATACCTTGCTATGGAAGCCCTGAGGGAAGTAGTAGGACTGGCGGATGTCGGTAGAGACGAATGCGGATAGAGTGACAGAGGGTGCTACAGGGCAAGAGTCCCCGGACAATGTGAGGCAATAGTGCAAGATGCATGGGGTTGTTGCAGCAGCGCAGAGGTCAATAAAGGGAGTATTTGTCAACGACAGAGGGAGCTTCAGCATCAGGAGAGTCTCTAGCTTGATAGGGATGTCAGAGTTGGGTGGATCAGTGACTTACTGCTCAGTAATTGGGTTGTAGTGCAGCAATTAGCAGTGGCAATGCTATGGGAAGCACGATGCAGCATAAGGAGAAGGGGATGCAGTGCAGATGCAACAGTGATAGTGGCAGGGCCATGGGCAGCAGTACGGATGCACATGAAGCTATCGTATAGATGCAACAATGGTAGGGTCATGGGCAATAGTACATGATGAAACAATGCAGAGGATGTTGGGTAGGAGGCTTAGCATCAGCACAGGGATCGATGTTGGATGATTAGGGTAATACTCAGTGAGGAGTATTACTAGAGCGCAGTCCTTGCTAATAGGCAGTGTTAATTTGGGGTAGCATTGGATGTGATATATCCACTAAAATTGGTAGAGAGGCTAAAGTACATGAGATTTCCAAAGACCCAAAAATGGTTTGGGCAGAATCTAACTAGTTTGGGAGATATTAAAATAATTAATATTTTTAATGGAGTTCCTAAGTCTAAACTTAGGAAAAATAAATATTAATGAGTATTAATATAAAATTGGGTTAGAAGGGTCCAAAAGTCATGGATCAAGCCAAATATAATCTTAGTCTTTGATTAGATATTTAATCTCGGCTGTTGATGGACCAACGAGAAAAGTATAAGAGGAGGCTTGAGAGTCAGTTGGAGAACACACTCGAGAGAGATCAAGAACTCGATTTTCTGGGGCAGGGTTTGCTGAGGAAATTGATTGAAGTGATCTAAGTTGCAACTGAGGGGTAGTGAATACATATCAGAGAGGCAGAGTTAGTACCGGAAGCATTAGTGTAGAAGCCAAGAAAGGGTTGATGCAGAGCCAGTTAGAGGCCACGCAGAGGCAACTAGGAGCTGCGCAGAGCATGAGAAGGGCCAACGTGTGAGACGCAGAGGCTCTGAAGGCTGACGCAGAGCCCCGAGAGGCTGATGTAGACCCTAGAGGCAGTGATGGGAGATTTCGTGGGACAAATTGGAGCTGGAGAGCTGGATAGGGTAACGCAGTCCCTATCGAGATGACACAGAGCAGCAGAAGCTGCATTGTTTCTGTGGGATCGTTCATCCAGTGATTTAGCCAAAATATCTGTCTCCGACTGAGAGGTACTATTTCCGAGGGAATTCTCTGTTGGGTGAGCTATTTCTGTCACCCTGGTTGTATTTTAAAACTGCATAGTAATAAAACCCTATGAATAGCTACATCGGTTTTCCCGCATTGGGTTTTCTGGGGACATTAGTCCAAAAAGAACGGTGTCACTTGTGTGCTTGTTTTTCCTTCAGTTGATGATCTGTATGTGTTGATATTGTACTTGTATTTATTTTCAATATTTACATGGTAAATATCATGTTAAGTAATTGAACAAGTAGGAAGAAATAAATCAGATAGTACAAGAAGAACTTCTAACGGGTTAAACTTAGAAATTCCAACATTTATTTGAAATTGTAGCCATTGATCATTTAGGTACAGGCATATGACTTTGGTGGCATCCTACATTGGAGTGCCTCCATAGAGAGACTTTACATATTGGCCAATTGGCTCTCTTTTTCCTGTACTTGCCTCCTCAGCCATGTGTTTTCAGCCTCTAGTTGAGATTTCATAACTCTTTCCCTGTGTCTTATCCTACTCAACTCTATGCCCATCTATAGTAGCTTCTCTTCCATATGGACCACATCCTCTACATTCTTTGATTTAGAAATTTTCATCCAGCGATGTGTATTTCCTCTCTCCTTCTCAAGCTCAAAGAAGAGAGGGATGGAAAATTTCTGTGGTATTACTCTGCCTCCCTCAACGAATCTGTAATAAGAGCTCAGATTGGGATGTGGGCTAGGTTCTTACAGCTCTTGGGATTCTCCCTTTAATGTATTTGGAGCATCTTCCCCCTCCTGTACTACTTCCTTTCCTTTCCCTTGTCCTTGTTGTCCTTCCTGCTACTTTTTCTATGTTTCCTGTAGTGCTGACAGATTTTCTAGTAGGATTGTCTGTGTTTCCTATAGTAGGCTTTTTCCTTTTTGAAATGGGGTCAAAGGTTCTTTGATTTTATTTTTTGAGGCTGACCTAGTGACAAGCCTCCTAACATAAGTGATTGGTGAGTTTGGGGAAGCCTATTTTGATGTGCCCTCTTCACCTTTCATTTCTCGGGAGAGTAGTTTTTCTTGTCTTTTTGGCGAGTCTTCAATAATGATAGGAGTATTGGTGGGTGTTTTTGGCCTCCCCTGTTTGATCCTAGTGCTCCTCCTTGTTTTTAAATATAAGGAAGTCTACCTCTGCCTTTTTCCTATTCACTTTATGGGTGTGCTTAGGGCAGTCAAGGCAACAACTGCCTCCTTCTCTGTGAATTTAGGAGACACTCTTGGTGATTCCTCCCCTTCCTCGGTACGTTTTTCAAGGCTTGTCTCATACTTCTGTTCTTTCTCCCCACTATTCTCTTTTCTTTCCTCTTCTTCCTCTGTTTTATTTGTCTCTACCTCCTCTTCTTCCTCTGGTTCTTCTTCTTCTTCTTCCTCCTCAAGTTCTTCTTCTTCTTCCCCCTCAAGTTCTTCTTCTTCCTCCTAACCTCTAGAGGTTGGGACCCACTCATATTCAATTGCTTCAATTACATCCTCCCTGTCCATGTCCCTAAATGTGCACCATAGAATAGGGACTCTTAACTGACTTAAGGCATCTTTTAGTATGATCTTGATTAACCAAATAAGAGGGCCTACCTCTTAGTCTGATTATCCTGTTTGAAGATGTCCTTGCTTGCTCGCTCCAGCTATCTCTCGTTTCCTTCCTCAAGCACTTGAAACAAGTAAACAATAGCAAACAACAAACGTAATAATAGACAAATTGTAATTAAGCCTACTTAACAAGTCAAGAAACATTAAGCCATGAATGTATAATATGAAAAACCATGTAGGAAATAAATTGATAGTTGCATATATTAATATCAAAGAGAGATTACAACCATTTGTCTTGACATTGCAGTCCTCCTCTAACAAGACCAGGTTCCCACACACTTCTGCTAACATCCCATGATGGCCTCAATTAACAATAATTTTAAGGCTCTTCCCTTTAGGCTTCACTCCAAACCAAAACACACTTCTCCCTCACACAACTAGATAGCTACAACTAGTAATAGCTTGTTGTCTACTCCAAACAAAAATAGCATAAGCACACCAACACCAACACTTCAACTAGCTTGTGCTTGGGAAGAAGGGAGTTTTATATAGGAAAATGGGATGGGAGATCGATCCTCTTCTCATGGGAGAAATACTTATCCCTTGAGGTAGCTCCATTAGTATAGGTGTTACAAATCCATTTGGGCACATCAAATCCCAACATTCAGATCAATGTTTTAGGGCTCATCAAACCCTAATTTCAGTTGCTTCATGCCCTAAACAAGTCACCTCTTTGAATTCCTCCTTCCCAGACAATTTCATGACTTGAAGACATCCAGAAATAGCCTCTAGAGGGACTAGTGCAGGTAAGCCCTTGCAAATGTGTGTTGTAGAGCAGTTAAATCCACTACCAAGGTGCTCTGCAGAGCACTTAGGCTTCCTTTCACCTGTGCTGGGCGAGAATGAGCGAAATTCACATAGGGTTTGGGGAATATTCTTATCTTTTGGAGTCATCTAGAAGGTTCCCTCACTTATCAACTCCTATGAACTTGAAAATGGATGAGGAATGAGTTAAGGTGCATCCTATCCTCTCATCCCTTCCTCCATGGAACTAATTCTAAATATGGAAGGCCATTCAATGCCACCATTTATGACAAAACCTCCTTCATCTTCCTATAAATTGACCACTCATCTAAGTGATCAGGGGTTGGATTATGTTGAATTGTAAGGAGATAATGTTGCTATGATATTTGGCTTTGAAGCAAGTATTGTAATGCTACAAGTTTGTCATGCTTTTGATGTGATGTGGATGGGATCAAAGCTGGAGGAATGGCTTTGAATCAGACACCAATGGTTGTAATTCCTTCTTATATCTAATAAAGTGTTTGAACCTTTTTCCCATATGTTTGTATTGTTTCATAATGCTTATATGTGTGAATTCTAACTGATTCCTTTCACTTATATTCAATAGATCGTATGCTTTGATCCGTTCTTTGTTTTTTGTTGTGTTTACAGGGTACTTCTCAAGCGTATTAAGTACAGGAAGGAGCGACAAGATCGATACAAGGGAGACGAGAGGAAAGCGGAACTAAAAGCAGGTCTTCTTATCTTCTCATCTTATCTATTGCTTATAGGAAAAGTCTAAAACACTTTAAACTGTTGTTCTAGATATAGCTACTTATCTAGGAAATTAGTATTTATCCATAGATACCAAATTCTCCAAAACAAATTGTTGACTCCGCTGGGGAAGATCCTCTTTCCTAGTAGCTTATCCACCTCCTAATACATCCTTGTAGACCTTATTTGTGTTCATAGATTGTAATTCAACTCTTTACATTGAAAAATTGGTCAAAATTGTGTCAAATTGCGTCTTGAAATGGCTTACTGTCACTAGCACAGGCTTGTGAGGGACATAGTGCGCTGCGGAGCACCCCTGGCTTAGGGACAATGCTCTGAAGTGCACTGTCTCCCACTTTGAGCTACGTTGATCCTCCTAGGGTCAGTTTCCCACCTTTGGAAAGTGTTTTTGCTAACTTTTCTATGTTTGTTTGTTTGTTGATTGATCAATGAATGTTATTTCGCAGAGAATAAGTTTCTATATCCTTGTCTAGCCCAACTTTGATTTGATTGATTAATGTTTCTTAATGTTTTCTTTGTCATTATCGATCGATAGTCAAAGTTAGAATATATTTTATTAATATTCATTTGAAATAAAGTGTCGTAAAGTCTTCTCTTCCTTCGAATTAGAACTGTCATAAAAGTATTCATTCTTATGAAAGATTAATTGATTGTATGTGCATATTTCCTTTTTGTTCATATTCACATTAAGGAAATCGAAAAGAAATACATGCATGTTGCATTGAAAAAGTTTATGTGTGCTCATAGGAATAGTTAGGGAAATTGCATTAGATTGTGCTCTTTGCTCTTTGATCGAAGGAAATCTGATTGCTCTATCCCTAAGTAGCTAGGATTTTCATCATTAAATTGAATGGAAAGAATGCTTATCATGATCATTTCATTCCTAAGAATTTCAGAATACATCACGTGGTGAACTTGAAAGGAAAATTCCTAAGCAAGATCAACTTAAAATTAACATCAATTTACCTAATGGAGCATTGTCATTAATGATAACATTTAGTGGTTCTAGGCTAGAGACGTGTTCCGGCGTCGTAAAAAAAGCAGTTGTCGCTAACTTGTCTGCAATACATCCCAAGTGTGATACCTCATTCCATGTACGTGAGTATATCATAGCTTGTCCAAGTACCTTCGGGTATATAGGGCGGTGTTACAGTACATAAAGTATATGGGAATGCTCTCACAATGCGGTTTTGCATTAGACAACGCTTATACGGACTGGGCCTCTACGTACCTTTAGGTATATATGGGAGGACAACACTAGGTTGTTATCCATCCTTAATTAACTAAGTCGGTCGCCTTGTAAACTGTGATACACCGAACACAACATTCGAGGAGATTGCCTGCTCGTACTTCTTGGTTCGCTAGGAGGTATTCTGTAGTTCATAGTTGCTTGGTAAACCTTTTGCCTAGATTACCCCTTTTTGTTTATTTTTTTTTTGATAATAAAATTAATTAGCAATCATGGAGGAACATCAACCCTTACCCCGTCGTTCGCAGAGATCAACAAGAAAACCACCTTTTCCACCCAAAGCTACACCTATTTGGTCAAAGTGGTTTCGCCTAATTGAGTCAAGTACATCAAGAGCTCCTAGTTCTTCATCTAAATTACCTGAATCATCTATTCCGGTAAGTACTGAGACTCCAGTTACTCCAACCGTTTCTGGTACATCCGTTTCTGAAGAAGAAGTTTCACAATTACCTGAGGAGATTATGACTAATCTCAGTGAAACAATAACCAAAGTTGTTCAACAATAAGTTGATCCTCAACTTGAAGTTTCTCAACAAGAAATTACTTATGAATTTGAATCAGTTCAACTAGAAGTTAATCCAGAACCTATTAGTTCAAACAGAAGTTACATCTGAACCTGGAGTTTTTCAGGAACCTCTTTCTAAAACTGTTGTTCTTTTACCCGGACATCTGGACTTCGAATTTGAACATTCAGAAGTTGTTACTTTACTGGAAGACGATCAACCGGTCACCCCTCAGAAATCAGTACCTACTGAAACTTCAACTTTATCAACACCAGAAATCTTTTACGGACTAGATGATGAAGTTCTTCCACCGGGTTTAATTGCTAAAGAGGAAGAATTGGAAGAAGATTCTACACGTGGAACCCCATTCCACTTTGGAGCTGGGCTTTATCTTTACCCTCATACTCCTCATTTTACTGCTCCATTTGATCCTACTTATTTTCAAGTACCCGTCGATTCTTTAGGACAACTTTTGGGTTAGTTAACTATGGTTGAACAACCGTTAACATCCCAGACTGTATCATCTGATGCAGCAGCGACAAAATATTATGTTGCAACTTCTTCAATGTTTTCTACCACACCTGAGTCACACCTATATGGTGAATCATCCATCCCAGTTGGTTACCAATATTTACCTGGAACCCACTCAGAGGTTGCTTCTACACCATGGTCATCACCCATGTCCTCAACCAGAATTCTACCTGGTTCTTCTTTAATGGGAACTCAACAATTTGATCCTTCATATCAATATCAAGCTGGGAAATCTGGTCAACAAAGACCTATGTATCCGTTAAATACTGGATTTCCACCATATGGAGAGAAATATGCTTATTCACCTTATCCTCCCTATCCCGGAGGACCGTCATATGGTAATATCCCACAGTATTCAGGTCAACCTGGAAATCGAGTTTGTCAATGGCAACCAACAATGTTAGTTCAACCAAGGCTTGTGTATCCAACACAACCAATGCAAACTGTGTCAGCTATTCCTACTACACCTGTTGTTACTACTGTACCACAGTCACAAGTTCAAACTGTTGTATCTCAACCGGTACAAACTGGTCCTTCTACCTCGCAACCACAAGTTTCGGGTCAAGAAGTTCAAGTTTCTCAGGTTGTTGTACAACAACCACTTGTTTCTGGGGTTCAACAACAACCTCAGGTTAGTATATCCTTATCTAGACTAACCCAACCTTACACTGGCATAGTTTATTCACAACCTGGCCAACCTTTCATTACTAGGCAACAACAACCGTTAAATCAACAATATTTGTACCAACAACAACATAAGTTGATTCAACAACTATGGTAGCCCCAATTTCAACAACCTCAATTCCAACCCCAATTTGGACTTGCCCAACAAGCTCAACCTGGGTTTGGACAGTATCAACCTTACCAAGGTCCTGGTCAACAAGGCTTTGCAGGTTATGGAAAAACACAAATCCAACCTGGTTATCAACAACCACCTTATGTCGTATTTGTTCAACAACAACCTTATAAAGGTTACCAAATGCAGATGCCCTATGTTGGTATGCAAAGACCTATTTCTCAGGCAATTCCATCATATCATGGGTACGCTCAAGCTGACCTGAATCGACAGTTTCCATTTGTAGCAACTTTAGAATTACTAGATTTAAATCGGCTCACTAATGATCCAATATTATATACACCTTGGTGGCCAGTGATTCTGCATAAGTTACCTTCTGACATTCCGAAATTCAACGGAAATCCCGGAGAAGACCCATCAAATCATGTCATGACCTTTCATTTGTGGTGTTCATCAAACTCCTTAAATGATGATTTGGTTAGACTCCATCTTTTCCAAAGAACACTTACTGGTCCAGTTGCTAAATGGTACATCGAGTTACCAAGAGCTTCTTTCGACAACTTTACGACTTTAGCCACTACATTTCTGACCCACTTGCAATTACCTATCAGATACGAGACTGGAACGGAACTCCTAACCAACTTTAAACAGACTACTACTACCCATATATCTGATCATATTCATGAGTGGCAGCAACATCGTCGAATGGTTAAGACATATGTTCCCGATCAGCTTTTAGCTGAGTGGTTCATAAAATACTTGTTTCCATCAATCACCTAGGATGTGGAAAAAGGTCGAGTTGTCACAAAATAGCAATTAATTGCTCGTGCCCAATACTTGGATTTGATTTACACACAAACTGGCACATTCTACGACAAAATTCCCAATGCACCCCGACCGGCTTTCACTGTTCCTCCTCCTCCACAATAAACTAAGGAATCTCATGCCAACGATGGTGTGATCAGTTCTTCGAGCACGCAAACAGAAGGAATACCATCTGGTCAAACTCTTGCCATTACCAATGTATCAAAAAATACTCTTGCTTCTGAAATTAATTTCGTGTCATCTGACAAATGAAAAAATCAAAAGCAACCAGGAGGCAAGAAAAAGGGGAAAAGCAAAAAGAAACAAAATAATTCCCCTCAAGAGAAATCATATGATTCCTCTACTTCGCAAGGAAACCTCGTTATCCATGTCTAATCTACAATGACGAGCATTTTGCAAGAGATTGTCCACACTGCTTAGAGGTATCTAAACTCTTAAAGACTTCAAAAACATCTGTAGTGTTGATTGATCTGTTTCCAAACCCAGAGACACATTTGGTTGCGACAGACCATGCTTCCACATCCCAAGTACTCATGTTATCCATCACAAAGCCACAAAACAAAACTTTTGTGTCAACGAGAAACAAAGATTATGGAAATCCACCATCATCATCGAATCATCAAGCCACTGATCAACCTAATCCTTTGACTTCAACTTCATCTGAAAATATTCCACCTATTATACCAGAATTGACAATAAAACCCCCAAAGGGAGTTGTGCATAAATCAACGTTTAACCCTCGGGCTTGAGCATCTCATAACTATAACATAGTGGAAGACCTTGCTCAATCACCTTCTGCTATGTCGACACTCGAGGTGTTACAAAATTGTCCCTCCCAGAAGCAGGCTTTACTATCAGCAATAGGTGGAGTAGATCCTATGGATTCTAATCTTGTGGTTTTTAACCATGCGGGATATACACCACAATTACCGACGCAGTTAGATTTCCTAATTCAAGTAAAATCTCTCAATAAGAATGTCCATCGAACTGTTATTGATGAGGGGGCATCTACTTGGATTATGTCAATAAGCTGCTGGAAAACACTTGGTTCGTCGTCGTTGTCACGATCACCAACCACGTTAAAATCTTTTGATGGAAGAACATATACTTCTTGTGGGATTTTGAGTAACCTGGAAATCGAACTAGGGGTCAAAACAATTACTGTTGAAGTTGAGGTAGTTGACAAACCACTCGATTACTACATTTTATTGGGAAGGCCATGGGTATATGCTATGGATGATGTGGTTTCCACGTACTTTCGTACTATTGAATTCCCTCATAAGGGTGGAATCACAGTCATCAATCAGCTAGCCTTCTTTGCCAATATTTCACAAGCTACAGGAAGCATCCTATTGGTACATGGACCCCCGCTGTCACTTCAAAGTTTTGGAGTAGATCTCTTTAAAGATCCTTCCCTAATGGGTACTTTTACACTACCGTCACCATCTGATTTGGTGGAAGTGGCAAGAGTAGAGACTTGCAACATGATTTCCTCCACCTCATCTGATTTAAGGAGGATTACCAACAATTTTGAAAATAATAGTAATATTGAGATAATGCCGCTAAGCCCCATTGAATTAGCATAGCAATCAATTTTTCGGGCTTGTGCGACAAACCCAAATTTGCATCCACCAATTGTATGGGTAGACCGTTCATTAGAATATGGTACTTCTTCGGATCCTTTCTCTTGTATACATTCTATGGATGAAGGAATCATCCAATCAATGATGATAGGAGAAGAACCTTGGGAAGATTATCATCGTCGTTCCCATCTTCCAGATGATATCGAAGATTATTCAAATGAACTAAACCACCCTTCAATTGTTGATTTTCTTTCAAATTCAGTTTTCATAGACACAGTAGAATCTGAGTGGAACCTGTCAAATATTGAAGAAATGATTTCTATTAATATTTCAACCTAGCCTAATGTTGTAGAAAACATTCATGTCAGCAAATCTTGTTCTCCAATGGAACTCGACAATTACCGTACTCTCTTTCGTGAATTTAGACATATATTTGCATGGTCTTACTAGGAGATGTTAGGCATTGACTCTAGTATTGTTGAACATGAAATCAAAATGTACCCTGATGTCAAGCCAATTTGACAGCGACTTCGACCTATTCATCCAAAGAAAGCCGCTGCAATTAAAGCAGAAGTTGAAAAACTTTTGCGGGTTGATTTCATTTACCTTGTACCTCTTACTGACTGGGTTTCCAACCTTGTTCCTGTCATGAAGAAACAAGGGACAAGTCGAGTGTGCGTTGATTATAGGGATGTAAATCAGCCATGTCCAAAGGACAATTATCCTACTCCTTTTATCGATCATATTATTGACGAATGTGCTGGATGCGAAATATTCTCATTTATGGATGGATTTTCCAACTACAATCAAATCAATATCCGCCCACAGGACCAATCAAAAACAACTTTTATTTGTCCATGGGGCACATTCACCTATAGGAAACTCCCATTCGGTTTGAAGAATGTTGGGGCCACATTTCAGAGGGCAATGAATTATGCCTTCCACGACATCAAGCACATTGTTCAACCTTACCTTGACGATTTACCTGCTCATTCACGAAAGCGAACTGATCACCCGCAACATTTGAGAGAAATATTTTTACGGTGCCAACACTATAAGATACGACTCAATCCACACAAATGTGTGTTTTGTGTTGGTTTTGGTCGATTGCTCGAATTTGTAGTGTCTATAGAGGGAATTCGACTCGATCTATTAAAGGTTCAGGAAATTCTTGATTTGCCTCCACCCTCAAATCTTCTACAGTTACAGAGACTCCAAGGGATAGCAAAATTTTTGAGGAGGTTCATTCCTAATTACACTGAGATGGCTAAAGTTTTTACACGTCTTTTGAAAAAGGAGACACCCTTCCATTGGGATCAGGTTGCGCAATCTTCCTTTGATGCTCTTAAAGATACCTTGATTAGAGCTTCACTAATGTATTCTCCAAATTACCAAAACGACTATTACCTGTATCTCTCTGCTGCAGATATAACCATCGTCATGGTTTTAGTCCAGGAAGAAAATGGGATTGAACATCTGATTTATTACTTGAGCCGTAATCTCAATGATACAGACATTAAGTACTCTTATGCCGAAAAACTAGCTTTGGCAGTTGTTCAAAGATTTCGCCATTACATCCTGCTACGGGAAACAACTGCCATTTCGGATTACAACCATATGACATACATTTTGTCACGTAAATTGCTGGGGGAAAATACTCAAAATGGATAGTTATTTTACAGGAATTTGATTTGGAATTCATCAAGTCCAAATGAAAGAAATCTCTAGTTTTCGCAGAGTTACTTTATGACCTTCCCTCGACTTCCATTGATTCAACATCTGAACCATCGATTTTGGATGAGTCTCTGTTTCTAATATCGTCATCTGATGCGTGGTATCAAGATATACTAGTCTATCTCAAGACCCAAACTTTCCTGCCTAATACCTCTCACTCGCAACAACGACGTATTCATTACCAAGCCAAAGATTATCTAATCATTGGCGACACTCTTTACCATCGTGGTATCAATATGGTTCTACGGAGGTGCCTCATGCATGAGGAAGCCACGATAGCATTGCATGATTGCCATTGAAGTGCCTGTGGTGGACACTTATCTAGATATGCAACCGCACAGAGAATTCTTCGTGCTGGTTACTTCTGGCCAACTATATTCAAAGATTGTATGATTGATGTCAGAAGCTGTCACGCATGCCAGAGATATGACCGAAAAACAAGATTACCAGTTGCACCATTGCATCTAGTCGTTGCTATTGGCCCATTCGCCAAATGGGGCATTGACTTTATGACATGTAATCCCACCTCAGTCGGGGGGCATGGGTATATTATAGTCGTCATTGACTATTTTACCAAATGGGCCGAGGCGATGCTAACATTGAACAACAGTGGCGAAACGGCTGCTCTTTTCTTTTTTATCCATGTGATTTCTCGGTTTGGTGTACCACAAGCCATAGTTACAGATCATGGGTTGCATTTTCTCAATCACATGATGGTTGTGTTGACTGCTAAGTTAGGATTGTCACATGATAGTTCTACCCCTTATTACCCGCAAGAAAATGGACAAGTTGAGGCCATGAATAAAGTTCTAAAACGGATGTTGCAGAGAATGATAGGGGTTCATAAGTGAAACTAGCACTTAATCCTATACTCTGCCTTGTGGGCATATCGAACCTCGGTGAGAAATGCAACTAGATTCACACCCTTTCAGTTGGTGTATGGTTTGGAAACAATCTTACCGATACAATGCGAAATTTCATCGCTCAAACTCGTGATTCACCTGTTACTTGACACTTCTGAAGAAGAAACGCGTTTCTTGGAATTAATCCATCTGGATGAAACTCGTCGTGATGCCGCATTGGCTAACGAAGCGCATAATAAACATATTAAGGCGCAATATGATAGAAATGTCAAGCCTCGTATCTTCTCAGAAGGAGACCTGGTCTTGCTTTACGATCAGGAAGCTGATAAACTTGGAGCAGGGAAATTCGAACCAATGTGAATGGGTCCTTATATTGTCAAGCGTGTTCTGGAAAAAGGTGCCTACGAGTTAGTAGATTATGATGGGATTCCATTGTCGTAGCCCCGAAACGGGATGTACCTCAAATGCTACTATGCTTGATTAAGTGTAGTAAAACTCACTGTATATATGCTTTCATTGCATGTGTGTCTGTGTATCTTTTAGAGTTTTTTGTCTGGTTAGTAATCCACTTTGCATTTGTTGCATATGTCAGAGTCTTCAAAACCTTTTGTTGGTTACGCTGATGGTGCTAGTCGTAATACACAGAACTTGTCTTCTTCAGCATGTGCTATTTTCGTTCCAAGTGGCAAGTTAGTGAGTTTCCAAGGGATTTATATCGGTCGATCAATGAACAACATCGCTCAGTATAGCGTGTTGATTGAACTACTCTCTAATGCCATTTCACTTGGAATTTTGTGAATCATCGTTAGGCTGGACTCGCAACTCGTTGTACTACAACTAACAAATATTTGTATTGTCTGAAATCCAACAATTTTTCGTATGTTCCTTAGAGTTCGTATTTTGGAAAGACATTTTGAACACATTCAATATCAACATATTTCTAGAAATCTTAACACATTAACAGATTCTCTAGCAAATTATGTGTTAAATAGACCTTTGCGACACATGTAAAAGTAATATTTTCAATTCACATCATCAGTTGAATAGGATTGCATATAACTATAGAAAGCTCTGGAAGTAAAATAGATAGGTGTTTTAAAAGTTTTTACAAAATTTGTGTCCAAGACATGTTTGGTAATCTGACCCAAAAACTCAAAATGCATGCAAAACATCCTAGGTAGATCTAGTGGTGCTCATGGTAATAGGTCACAGCCTGTGTTATCATGCGCAAAAGCCTCGCCAAGCAACTAGGAACACAAATAGTGTGGCATTGCAGCCTCATAGGTAACTCCTCGATCCGGAAATCTGGAATACCAAGGGTTAATCCCTCTATGTGATCTTGCAACACTGCTAAGGTCTTGGCCAAATCCAAGTCTTGGAGAACTACTCTCCTGACATTTCTCTGTGCTGGCCCACCTGCAACTTGTTGGTGCCCCACAGGTCGAATAGTACCCACATATGCATGCATAAGAGTAACTTTAGTTTAGTCTTGGAAACATTGAAAAACACAAAAAAAATGTAGAAACTTCAAAAATCGAAAAACACTTTGGTCAAACAACTTACCCATAGCACCCCATTGTGCTCCAACTGGTAGAATCAAATCTAGATCTCCACGGAAATACATCCTTGAGTATGGATTCTCCTCGATGACAAGATTTTTTCACTCAAGCCAACTGAAGAATGCAGTGGAAAAAATGATTGTTGGTTGTCCTGCATGTCGAGCCATTAATTCAACCCACCTCTACATACGTGGATCTCTAGGACTAGCTACACCTAGTGGTACATGTTGTTGTTGCATCAATGGGATTCTCTCTAAGGTAAAAGCAATTAAGATTGAACCATAGTAGAAATTTTTCGTCTTACCACTTTTTACCTTAGTCAGTTGTTCTTCCAGTGAAGAAAGCACAGCCTCGCACTAGTTGAAAACTCTCGACTCTAGACACTCCAGTGCATACTGCATATAAGCTCTATTTTCTAGATGTAGTGTCACACTGCCAACCAATTTTGCGATTGTGAAGAGGATCGTTCTCAAAGGAAAATCACCTACATCCTTGATGTTTATTTTCCCATCCTTGCTAGGTTGTGTACCTAGCCGACAAAAAATTCTAATATAATCTCTCACCGATTCACCTCTGCGGGCAAATCCAAAAAGTGAGATGGGGGTAGCTCACCTCGAAAATCTGGTAAGAAAGTAAATATCATCAATGGTAATAGTGACCATCTTGTCCCTAATGTGAAAAGTCTGATCTGTTGGATCCCATGCATGAACAAGGAACTGCAGTAGTTTTATTTGTTGCCTCATTCTAGACAACTTACAGTATTTGAGTAACCCGCAGTTTTTGGGGGCCTCAACTATCCCTGGATTATTTAGGGAAACCATGTCTTGTTCTTCATGCTCTCTTTCTCGCCATGTAATCGACATTCTGATTCGATGAAATCCTGAAACATAATCATAAGCTTAATTAGGATCCTTTCCATGAAAAAAATAGGACAAATGTTGGAACAAATAGCTAAATCAAACTTGGGAAATTCGCCCAGCGCAACCCATGCACAGAGACAGTGCACTGCAGAGCATGCAACCTTCTATCTTGGTTCTCTTCAACGCAGTTTTCGATGTGAAAGCCTGCGTTGATCCAAGGGAAAAAAAAAATGAAACCCCAGGGGCCCCAAAAAATCATAAAACTTCTATGAAACGACAAAATAATGACTTGAAAATAAAGTAGAGAGGTTTAGTTCCTACTTGGTCTGGATGGCTCAAGAAATGGTCCACATAATCTCTCGCAATTACCTGGTGAAGATCGAGGTAAAAACTAATATTAGAGCACAAAACTGAATGGTAAGTTCCAAATGGTAAAAATGTCATGGTAAAATCTTGTTTTATGTTTATTTCATGTTCATTAATCGAGTAAACATTAGTATTTATCTATTTTTGCCTATGAAACAAATATTTTTAATCCATTTGGTGGTGTTTTGAGCATGTTTTGCAACTGACTTACAGAATTCAACGTGCTCGATTGTAAATTGTACCTTTGACCACAGAGCACACTTTTACCTCTTTCTCAAGCTCTGTTAAAAACGAAAAAGGAACCCCCTTGGAGTCCTCTTTAAACTCTTTTCAAACTCTCTAAATATGAAAAGATTGTCAAGCACTTATCCTTTCCAGCTCGCTGATGGATTGGAAATGATATCTCTCTTGTATTATTTTACGCTTTTTTGGGCTTGAGTGATTAATTTACAAAAATAAATTGTGCAATTTTCCTTTTATCCATTTCCAAACTCTCTAAACATGAAAAGGACCGACTTATCTTTGTCGTTAAACTTGTTAAAATATCAAATAGCAACAAACTTGTCCATCTAGACAAGTATGAGTTTCACCTTCGCTAGACTCGTTAAAACATCAAATAGTGATGGATTCACCCGAAGGGTGAAATTATATGACAAGCATATGTTATCCTCCTCAAGCTTGATAAAAATAAAGAGGTACTAGTCAGCAATGACTAGGGAAAATGGAAAAGGGGGAAAGCCACTTTACGGTAGCAGGTCTCTCTTGAACATGACACTTTCACTCCATCACCGTGACTATCTGGGTTAGGTTATTGGATTGATGGTTATCACACCATTGGTCTATCATACCATCCATCACTTTGTTTTGGGTCAATGCTACCAATTCATTTCAGTGTCGCTGACATGTTCAAGAGAAGTCATCGAGTCAAAATTCATCCTTTGCAATACCATAAACCTTCATTTTCATGACCGCCATTCCTGAACCTTGTGTCGTCAGTCAAATTCCATCTCAAAAATCACTACACTCGTTTTGTATCGTTGATGTGGGATACATCAAGTCCCTCCTGCGACGAGTCACTTCTTGTCGACATCAGCTCATTATCCAAGAAGTTGACTTAGAAACACCCTTCCAGTACCTTGAGGCTTATATACATCAATGGAAGGTTTCTCGCTTCCGGCGATAGGCATACATCAATGGACTTTGACCGAAAGACTTTTTATGGTGTTCGACATCAACTCATCCATTCACACCATGTAGAATGTATTGCAGTACCTTGAGGATCATTATCATTATCGGTGATTTCTCTCGCATATGTTAACAACTTACATCATTGGATGGTAATTAGATGGTGTCTTCCCATGTTCGACTTCAGATTACATATTCACATGGTTAGACTCGTACTTGAGCGAATGATTGAACGAGATAGAAAACCCCAAATCTAGTTTCATCCATCCGGGTTGCGATTTTACGAGTACTAAATCATATGTACAATGGTTTTACATTGATAGGCATTTTGATCATGGGTCTATATCTGTAGACGACTATTTATGTACATGTAATGAAAGTTTATAAGCTGAGCATGGGTATGCCTTCCCTCAGCAATTCATGTAAAATCAAATATCATGATATATGTATTGTATTTGATGCAGGTCACCTTCCACTTTAGTACCTCCCCATCACATCGTAAAGCATTTCATTCGACATTGGCATTTTTCCGTCTTCCTTATTTAGGGGGCAGTTGTTATAGATCCATTTGGGCACATCAAATCCCAACATTCAGATTAGTGTTTTAGGGCTCATTAAACCCTAATTTCACTTTCTTCATTCCCTAAACAATTCACCCCTTTGAATGCCTCCTTCCCAAATAGTTTCATGACTTGAAGACATCCATAAATAGCCTCTAGAGGGGCCAGCACACGTAAGCCCTTGTAAGGGTGCGCTACAGAGTAGTTGAGTCCACTGCCAGGGTGCTCTGTAGAGCATTTAGGCTTCCTTTCACCTGCGCTGGGCAAGAATGAGTGAAATTCACATAGGGTTTGGGGAATATTCTTATCTTTTGGAGTCATCTAGAAGGTTCCCTCACTTATCAACTCCTATGAGCTC
>APFE030637505.1:43112-64509 GCA_000404065.3 Pinus taeda
CCTCTCAACCCATGTCCTCACAGGGCCAACCTCTACAACCCCAGGTAAAAAAATTTCAACTGCAAGGTCAACCCTTACAACATCAAAACCAACCTAGGCAGCAACAACCCGTGTACACATATCAACAAGGTCAACCCTTACAGGGGCAAGGTCAAGGTCAAATCCTACAACAGTAGGCTCAAAATCCTCATGTCCTAGGTCAACAGGTTCAAAATCCTGCTGGCCAAGGGCATCAGGTATAGAATCCATATGTCCAAGGGAAACAAGTGTATCAACCTTATGCCTAAGGACTGCAGGTCCAAAACCCTCTTGTTCAGGGACAACAGGTTCATCAGTCGTATGTTCAAGGACAATAGGTCCCATATCCGTATGTTCAAGGTCAACCGGCTCAGCAGCCTTTTAACCTGTACGTTGCTTATCAAAAACCTATGGCTAGACATTTCCAAGGTATTCAAGGTCAAAATCCTCCCTATGGTAAAGGTAATCTGTAATGGGGGTAGCCTCAAATGCCATATGGCCAAAATCCCCCACTATGGGGCCAAAATCCTTACCAGCAGGGATGTGCTCCTCCCTATGGGCCCGCTTATCGACCTCCCATGCCTTTTAACACCCAATTGTTGTTCTTGGCTACACTCAAGCTGCCAGATGTATCTTGCCTTACGAATGATCTGATCCTTCATTCGTCGTACTGGCCTCTAATGCCGTCCAAGATACCAAGTGATTGCCCAAAGTTCGATGGGAAAGCTAAAGAAGATCCTCAGGCCAATGTGATGATATATCACCTCTGGTGCTCATCGAACTCATACGTGGATGATTCCATTCGTCTCCGTCTTTTCCAACGAACCCTCACGGGTGCTGCAACAAAGTGGTACATCGAGCTACCTCTAAGTACTTACCATGACTTTAACTCTTTAGCCATGGCTTTCCTCACACATTTTCAATTGCTAGTTCGATATGAAACAGGCACCTATTTGCTCACATCTCTTAAGAAAGACATTGCGATACACATCTTTGATCATATCCATGAATGGATACGTAGATGTCACCTGATCAAATTAGAGATTGTTGATCAGTTTTTCACTGAATGGTTCACCAAATCGTTCGTGGCCCCAATTGCTTGTGATATAGCTATGGGTGGATACGTCATTGAAGAACAGGCCATTGCTCGTGCCCAGTACTTAGATCTATTTTACTTTCAGTCTGGCACTTTGTACAAGTTAGTACCCAATGCTCAATGGCCATCATTCGATCCCACGTCATCAAAGTCATCAGCTTCTCCTCCCATTGATGGAGTCATTGGTTCAATATCCCATATCCTTGCTAAAACTTCTTCCAAACAGAAGTCGGTCTGAAATGTTGTTCCTAATAGTTCATTCCAGAATCCACCTGGCCCTAGTAAAACCTCAGAGGTCCACGCTGTCCAGTATACCGCAACAGACAAATCCTCGAAAGGAAAGAAGAAAGGCAAAGGCAAAGCTAAAGTTGATGCCTCGAAACAGGGTCCTCCCAAATCATCTGTTGGTGAATCTTCATAACGGAAACATAAGTATCCCTGCCTCATTTGTGAGGATGACCACTGCACTAAGGATTGTCCCTGATGATCCGAAGTTAGTCGCTTGCTCAAAGGGACCCCTACTATACTCAAAGAGTCGTTTTCGTCTCAGCAGACCCAAATGGTAGACCAACCCCAATTTGCTTCCTCCGGATCTCAAGTGTTCATGATGAGTATGCCTATTAATGTGGCTACTAGGTTGAAAGACTATCAAACTCCAGCTCCAGTAGCTGGAAAAGAGAAAGAAGTTGCACCTTCTTCTTCTACCCCAAGTTCTGGCCCTCTGCATATTGAGCACCCTAACCCTGATTTCGCTATACGGCCACCCTCTCGAGGTGTGTTGCAAAAATCCTCGTATAATCCCAATGCCCGTGCCGCTCAACACTACAATATTGTTGAAGATTTGGCTCAGGCGTCGTCCGCCATGTCGGCTCTCGAGGTACTCCAAAGCTGCCCATCGCAGCGGAAATATTTGTTGTCATATATCAGGGGCATTGATCCCATTGATTCCAATTTGATATGTTTCGATCTAGAGAACCATGTTCTGCAGCTCCCTCATCAGATTGCCTTTCTTATCCAGGTAATTAGAAATGACAATACCATCCACTGAACTGTCATCAATGAAGGTGCGTCCACCTTCATCATGTCAACCACATGTTGGAATGCTATTGGTTCTCCTACACTAAACCAATCTCTGAACACTTTGGAAGATTTTGATGGGCACGATTCGCGACCCTTCGGTGTCTTACCTAACCTTTCCATCACCCTGGAAGGCAAGACAGTGCAAGTCAAACTAGAAATTGTTGACGCTAATCTCAATTATAATCTTCTACTCGGCTGAAGTTGGACTCATGCCATGCACGCCATGGCCTCCTCTTTATTTTGTGTGATTCGTTTTCCCCATCAAGGTAAGATTTTCACTGTTGACCAGCAGTCTTTATTTGCCTCTTCCTCCTCAGATGGCAATGTTCCATACGTTAAGCACTCTGGTGCTCCCTATGAGAGTGTGGGGGCAGGTCTCTTCAAAGATTATGCCTTAATGGGAAATTTTCCACTCCCACCTCCTCATGTTGCCTCTGTCAAATCTAATCCTTGGGTCATACCTTCACTAGATCTTGTTGACACCTAGGGCGAGGTTATGTCACTTAGTCCCGCTGAAGTTAATTACGTCGAATTTTTTTCGGCTTCGAACTCTGCATCCTCTAATTCTTCTATGTCGAAGATCTCTTTCGATACATACTTTCAATCCACATGGCTTGGCACTTTGGAATTGCCTGATCCCTTAAACGAGACCTTCCTTGCTGATGAAGGTATCATGGAAGTTATGTCTCTCAAGGAACCCCCATGGATCGATACTCATCATCGCTCCTCGTTCCTACATCACCCGACGGTCATGTCTACCACTTTCAAAAGGTCCTCTTCTCCATTTTCGCCACCGATTGTTACTCATGAAGTATGGTAGGAAGGAAATTTGGGTAACATTACCCAAACGATGCCGATTGACATTTCTATCAAACTCGGTATCGTTGAACACGTTCATATTGGGGTATCTTGTTCTCTGGATGAGATAAAGACATATACTCAGCTATTTCAGGAATTTCGTGATGTGTTTACATGGTCCTACGAAGAAATGCATGACATTGGTCCTAGCATTGTGGTGCATGAAATACCAACGTATCCGCACGCAAAGCCCGTTCGCCAATGGCTTCACCCGGTGCACCCTAGGAAGGTCGCCGCTATTAAGGGTGAAGTTGAAAATCTTCTCAAAGTTGGGTTCATCTATCCCATCCGCCTTATAGATTGGGTGTCCAATATTGTCCCAGTGACTAAAAAACAGGGCACAATCCATGTTTGCGTGGATTATCAAGATCTCAATCGTGCCTGTCCTAAAGACAACTATCCTACTCCCTTCATTGATCAAATCAATGATCAATGTGTCGGGAGCGAGATATTTTCCTTTATGGAGGGTTTTCCTGGTTATAACCAGATCAACATCGCACCAGCTGATCAAGAAAAGATAGCCTTTATCTGTCCTTGGGGTATGTTCGCATACAAGAAGCTCCCTTTTGGCCTCAAAAATGTTGGAGCCATGTTTCAACGAGAAATGTCCTATGCCTTTCATGACATTTGCAACATTGTCTAGCCTTACTTGGATGACCTTCCTTCTCATTCTCGTAAGCGCCAAGATCACCCCGACCATCTTTGGCAGATTTTTCTACGTTGCAGACACTATAACATTCAGTTAAACCCGCACAAATGTGTTTTCTGTGTAGAATCAGGACGACTACTTGGCTTCATCGTTTCCAAGGATGGGATTTTCCTGGATCCGCTAAAAGTCGAGGCGATTGTAAATTTACCCCCTGCATCCTCACTGCACCAACTCAAGAGCCTGCAAGGAAAGGCCAACTTTCTCCATCGTTTCATCCCCAACTATTTCGGGCTAGCTACAGGATTTACCCGGTTGCTCAAACAAGGAACACCCATTGTATGGGACAAGGATGGCCCAAAAATATTTTGACGATCTCAAGGTTGTCCTTGTAAATTCTCCTCTATTGCATCCGCTATACTATTATCGAGATTACTTCCTTTACCTAGCCGCGGCCCCTAACACCATTGCTATGGTCTTGGTCCAAGACTACGACGAAGGAAATGAACACGTAATCTACTACCTTAGTCAGAATATCCTCGAAACTGAAACACGTTATGCACATCTCGAGAAATTAGCTTTGGCTGTTGTTCAGGTTGTTTAACGCTTTCGACATTATATCCTTTTGCACACGACTACAGTGATTTCTGAATGCAACCCTATGACCTATACCCTGACTTGTCAGTTGCTGGGGGGAAAGGATTCTAAATGGAACGTAATCCCGCAAGAATTCGATTTGGTATTCACTACAACCAAATCTAAGAAGTCACTTGTTTTTACCAAATTGATTTGTTCCATTCCCTCCAAGTCTCTCCCTACTGGTGTAGATGAACATCTTCCAGATGAGACCCTTTTCCTGATTAGCACCCTTGATCCATGGTACGATGATATCATTGTGTATCTCCAGACGTCCATGTTCCGGTCCGCGTTGACCAAGGATGACCGTCGAAGGATTCGACATCACTCCCAACCCTACCATATTATTGGTGATACTTTATACCGTGTCGGCATCGATTCAGTTCTTCGCCGATGTCTTATGATCGAGAAACCTGAAAGAGTTCTCAATGATTTCAACTCCAGGGCATGTGGTGGTTATATGTCTGGTTATGCTACAGCTCAAAAAATCCTTCGCGTTAGTTATTTTTGGTCGTCTATCTTCAAAGACTGCATTCTTGTTGTTCGCAAGTGCCAGGAATGCCAAATTTACCAACGCAAGATGCGCGCCCCACCCACTCACCTACACCCCATCATCACCGTTGGTCCCTTTGCTAAATGGGGCATAGATTATATGACATGTAACCCTCGTTCGGCAGGGGGGCATGGCTATATTATTTTCGCTGTGGATTATTTCACCAAATGGGCTAAAGCGATGCCTACATATTCTACAGATGGTAAGACGACGACTCAATTCATTTTCAACCATGTTATTTCTAAGTTTGGTGTACCGCAAGCCATTGTCATAAACCATGGCTCCCATTTCAGAGATTACATGATGGCTGAGTTGACATCTGCATTGGGCTTGCGCCACGATGGCTCGACCACATATTACCCTCAGGCCAACGTCCAAGTTGAAGTCGTGAACAAAGTCTTGGTCACAATGCTTTAATGTACTATTGGGATGCACAAGTCAAATTGGCATCTCAAGCTTTTTTCAACTTTTTGGGCCTACCGAACCTCAACCAAAGACGCAACTGGTTTCACACCATTCCAACTGGTCTATGGTTTGGAAGCAACATTGCCGATCAAATGCGAGATTCCTTCACTCAAGTTAGTTGTTGAACTCCTCCCCAAAACATCACCTCAAGAGGAATGCCTCTTATATTTGGAACAACTGGACGAGACATGCCATCTCGCTGCCTTGGTCATCGAAGCACAAAAGATACAGGTCAAATCCCATTTCGATCAGTCGGTCTCCCCTCGCGCATTCTCTGAGGGTGATTTGGTCTTACTATACGACCAAGCTAATGATAAGCTGGGGGCAGGCAAGTTCGAACCTATGTGGCATGGGCCCTACATCGTGAAATGAGTTTTGTAGAAAGGAGCCTATGAGCTTATTGATTATGAAGGAAATCCTCTCGATAAGCCCTGAAACGAGCTTTACCTCAAGAAGTACTATACTTAGGTCATCTTGCATGATTACTTATTTACATTAGTGTGTCATTCATTTTTGTATAGCGTGGTTTTGTGTGATAGTTTCAAACAACATTCCTATTTACTATGTTTTTCTTGCTTTGCAGATGTATGTGACTCCTCACATTGGTTTCGCTGATGGTGCTTGTCGTAGTACCCGGAATCTATCATCTGTGGCATGGGTTATTTATGACCCTAACGGTGAGTTGATTGAACTTCAAGGTATTTGTCTAGGTCGCACAACCAACAACATTGTTGAATACATTGTGATCATCGAACTATTGTTAGAAGTCATCGCTCTGGGAATTAGAGATCTGGTTGTCAAACTAGATTCACAGCTTGTCGTCCTTCAACTCAACGGGAAATATTATGTCAGCAACCCTCAAATATTGAGAATGTATCTCCGTATTAGTCTATTGGAAAGGCATTTTGATTATATTACATATCATCATATTCCTAGACGCATGAATACATTAACCGATGCATTAGCTAATCATGTGTTGGACAGACATTTACGAAACATGTAAAAGATAAAACAAATCATTTGTACCATAGTAGACAGTAAAATACAACATATCTCTCTCTCTCTCTATATATATATATATATGGTGATAATGTTTGATACATCAGAACCCCAAAGAATAATATGTGTGTCTAAAATAACATCGGCGGCTCACATGCCTCATCTATCCATGGCATGCAGGCCTAAAAAAATACGTAAGTGCTAGACCTAGGAAATAATCAACATGGTGATCGTGGTAGCATGATACGGCTCGTGCAACACGAGTCAACAATTGGTGGATCCACTTTGACACTCCCACAATGTCTCTGGTACTGACGAGGAATGTCTCCTACCCGAGCATATTCCAGGATACTACGAGTCAACCCCTCAAGGTTCCTCACGATCTCCTCCTCGTTGTCACTCCCTTCCTGATAAGGAGTGACAATGTTAATGGGGCGGGGGACGCGCCTGGCTATCGGGGGCATCCTAGCCGGTTGCTCTGGTCCAATGTTTGCATTAAAAAGAGAAATGTTATGAGCACATATATACCAAAAAAACAATTAAAAACCTCAATATTAAAATTTTTGGTTTTTTAACCTTCACATCAAAGTCCTCTCCATCTAGTAAGGGCATGTCTGGATCTCCTCGGAAATCAATGCCGCTATATGGCCAGTCCTCCATGACGATCTTTTGTCGTCGTAGCCATGAAAAGAATGCAGGTCAGTATGACATGTGCTGACCCCCAGTGATCCTGGGCATCAAACGACTCCAGCAAGCCATCCACGGATCGCTTGGCATAGGAGGATCTACCTCAGTCAGTTGATACTAGAATAGCAGTACTTGTTCCAGGAAGAAGGTCACAAGCACTAATCCGAAGCCAAATTGCTTCAAACTCCCCACCTTAGCTTTGGACAGTTGGCATTTGATGTTCATCTTCATGGCCTCTACCCAGTTGAAGATCGTATGAGCTGTGCAGTCAATAGCATAAAGGAACTTCGACTTGTTAGCCTCATGTTCCTCCTGGGACCCCGCCACTCTATTGATAGTCAACAGAAGCACCCTTAGTGTCAGATCCCAAACACTGGAAATCTCTACCTTCACACTCCTAGATTTCAGGGCCTCAGGGCAGTGTTTGGCAAGCAAGGAAGATATGCTTGCCCCATTCAGACGTCAACCATACAAGTTCATTGGTTCCCCTCTGCGGGACAACCTAGTTATGAAGTATATATCTGAAGTTTCCAACTCCAGTTCTTGGTCGCCAATGACAAAAATCTCCCGATTAATGTCCCAAAGACTAATCAGGTACCGAAGCAGCTCGGGCTGGGCCCGCATCCCTGGAGTAAGAAATAATTTGAGGAGCCCGCAAGCCCTCAAAGCCTCTAGGAAATTTGGGTCATTCATTGCTTGGGTGTCAATATCTTCATGTTCTCGTTCTTTCTAGTCTACCATTTTCAGTGATTCTCCCCTGCAATAGCCATTAATTTGAGTCAATAATCATCCTTGGCACATAAAATTTAGGTTTAAACGGTCAGTTTTTGAGAAAATATGGTTTTCCCCTATCCACGACGCCGACGTGCTTGTTTTAAAAAAAGTTGCGTTGATCGGCGCGGTTGGCTTTGTTAATCACCCCCGACCGGTGCGATTCCGTGCCCAGAAATCGCGCCGACTGAGGGCGAAAAAGATTTTCAAAAACCTCCTCAAAAATCTAAAAAAATGGCTAAAAGTAGAAATAAAGAACATGAAAATAGAGCTCATGGCTTCAGCTATTACCTGGAACTGGCAGCTTGTCGATTGACCTCCCGGATCTCCCACAATCCACTCTGGAAAAATTAGGGCAAAAGTGAGTAAAAATCCTTCACAGCAAAGGTAAAATGGTAAATGGTAAAAATATATTTACTTTTCCTCTTTTTATTCATTTTTTCATGAAAATATTAGGTTTTGTACATATTTTGACCTATTTTGTCTCTAGGACTCTATAATACACTTTACCTTACTTGTGCAACGACAGGTGATGGATGTACGGCAATGACGATGAGTCACGTTTCAACTCTTTTCTCGACTCATTAAAATCATATGGAAATATTGCTGAGTATTTTTTCCCTTTTGACTCGTTAAAGAGAATAAAAATGGGGGATTCGCTTTCAGCTCTTTTCCAACCCTTTAAAAGTGAAAAGATGGCTGAGCCCTTATCGTTTTGAACTCGTTAACGGATGTGAAACGTCATGCGCCCAATATAAATTTACCCCTTTTTCGGGCTGGGAGGCACTATTTACAAAAAATGTACTCCTTGACTGAAATGGTCAAGCGGTCCTCTCAAATATTGTTTTCTACCTTTTCAGGCTCGAGAGACACAAACGTACGAAAAGGGACCATGTGGAGTCTTCTTTTACGTGTCTTTTTCAAACCCTCTAAACATGAAAAAGAGATTGAGTTACACCTTTGTCGGACTCGTTAAACTATTAAACGACATCGGATTCGTCACCATGACAAACACGAGCTTCTCCTTCCTAGGGCTCGGTAAACTTACTAGGTCGGATTTGCCTGAACGATGAACTTACAGTGCAAGCATATGTTATCCCCTTCAAACTTGCGATTAAAAAATAATTGGGGTACCTGCCAGAAATGGTGGGGGAAAATTTGGAAATCTATCAGTTGTATTGGCATCTCATTCTTGAACATGACACTTTCCGCTTCGTGTTGGGTTGGGACATCCTCCTTTGTATTGTTGACCTTCCTGGGTTGGGCCGTTCATTTTTTCCTTCCATTTGATCTCTGCCACGTCATCATGACCACCAATCCTATGGATACAAAAGCTGTCAAACTTCCATTTGTGTCACTGATATGTTCAAGAGTTTTCCTTATGTAGTTACACTTACCTTTGATTCTCTGTATCATCCAAAATCATTTTTCATCCTCTCATCTTGCATCGATAATGTGGGATTCATTATGGCCCTCCTTCGACACAGTCACTTTCCGTCGACTCCAACTCATTATTCGTGAAGTTTACCGAGAGACTCCTTTCCAGTACCTTAGAGCTTTCATGCCCTAATGGAAAGTTCTTCGCACTCGATGACAAGCTCACATCATTGGCTTTCGATCAAGTGATTTCACAGGTGTTCGACTTCAGTTCCTCTATTCACATTCCATGAATTTTGCTGATAGTACCTTGAGGACCATTTTCATTAATTGTGGTTTCTATCATGCTTGTTAATAGTTTGCATCATTGACTGGTAATCAAGCAACCTTCTAGCATCTTCGACATCAACACCTCTATTCACATGTTAGAATTTGTACTTTGATCGAGTCGTGTTGGAGCGCAAGACCCTGGAATTAGATTACAAAAGTCCAGGTTGCAAAGTGGTGTGACATGGTTATGATGATATGCATGTCTCTTTCAGATGGCTAGCTGTGACTAGACCATGAGTTATCATATTTGATCCTTCTCATTATTGGATGGATGTGACCATACCATGGTTTTATTATGATCCTCTTTGACGGATGGTTACGCCCATACATGAATCCATTTACATGATCATTCACTGGATGGCTGCGTCCATGCCGCGATTCATGTATCATTTGATAGAGATCTCAGTTTATGTATATGTATTTGTAATTGCTTTCAAGTTTTCCGATGGTAGACCAGTTCCCCGCACTGATTTATAAAGCATTTCATCCCTCACTCTAGCTCGACCTTCACGCTTTAGGGGGCATTTGTTACACAACATTTTGTCAATATCCCTGTATTCCTCGTTCCTTGATCTTGGAGGACCTCTATAGTGAACCATGCATGCTTTGCCTTCAGGAAGAAACTCCCATTATGTCCCTCATCATGAGAAAATCAATTCCCTTTTGCACCATTTCCCCTGAAACTTCTATTTTGCCCCGTTTACAAGACCGGCGCTAATGACCTTTGTCTTCCCCACACCGATGTGTAGAGATTAACACTCTCCCCCATGCTGAATGATGCGACTGAGCTGTGTTCCAGTCACTCCGATCCTATTTTGGAATTTTTTTTAAATTTGGAGCCGAAGCTTTCAGCTCTGGAAGCTTCATAACAAAAGTCTAGTAAATGGTTTGGCCGGATGGGGTCGAGGATGTCAATTTGGGCTCCTTTCCCCTATAATGATGGAGCTACCTCAAGGGATAAGTCTTTCTCCCATGAGAAGAGGATCCATATCGCATCAATTTTTCCTATATAAACCTCCCTTCTTCCCAAGCACAAGCTAGTTGAAGTGTTGAAGTTGGTGTGCTTATGCTATTTTTGTTTGGAGTAGACAACAAACTATTACTAGTTGTAGCTATCTAGTTGTGTGAGGGAGAAATGTGTTTTGGTTTGGAGTGAAGCCTAAAGGGAAGAGCCTTAAAATTGTTGTTAATTGAGACCATCATGGGATGATAGCAGAAGTGTGTGGGAACCTGGTCTTGTCAGAGGAGGACTGCAACGTCAAGACAAATGGTTGTAATCTCTCTTTGATATTAATATATGCAACTATCGATTGATTTCCTACATGTTTTGTCATATTTTACATTCATGGTTTAATGTTTCTTGACTTGTTAAGTAGGTTTAATTACAATTTGTCTATTATTACGTTTGTTGTTCGTTGTTGTTTACTTGTTTTAGGTGCTTGAAGAAGGAAGCGAGAGATAGCTAGAGCGAGCAAGCAAGGACATCTTCAAACAGGATAAACGGACTAAGAGGTAGGCCCTCTTATTTGGTTCTAACCTAAGGAAATCTTCCATAGAATGTATCTGTTGTGGCTAGACCCATCATCGCGCAAGAGGAATTCGTTTGTGTCTGCACTTATAATTTTACTTCACCATAGGGCCCTAGGCACTCCCTTTGTAGAGTTTTTTGACAATTCTCACTGTTTCATGTAGTTCTCTACATTTCCTGTAAGTGTTCCCTTTAGGATGGTCGAAATTGGTTTTCTTCTTCGATGGCTCTTCCAGGTGGTCCTGGTTCTCTTAATCTTGAAATGAATGATGTGTGCATGAAATTTAGGAATTTTTGCTATTTATAGTATATTCCTTAGAGCATTGTGTTGGTTGGCAGTGTTCGTGATTTCCCCTTTTGGACCATTGGCCCACTGTTAGTTATCATGCATCCTTCCCTCGTAATCATCACCCACTCCTGTACAACTTAAATCGACCACCTTTTTGACTTATTTGCTTTGATGTGACCTTGCCATGTGGCCTGCTGACTAGGAGTTTACTTTTTGTTTTCGAGCTGAGGGTGGCCAAGTTAACTGGCCACCTTCAGCGTATAAAATCAACTTTTTCATATTCCTACACTTTTATCATATTCATACTTAGGAAAGAGTGTGGATGAGGTGCCATACTTATGCCTTCCTTCACTTGGTTGATGCATGCTAGAGGGTGGCTCTGTTGTGCTTCTTCTTGTTCAGGTACATGTTTTCCTTAGCTCTTGTTTTGTTGATTTCACCCAGTTGATATATTTGACTTCTTTATTGTAGTGTGTAGGTGCTTGGCCTTTTCTGTTGCTGCTAAGATCTGGATAGGTGCCATAGTGCTTTTAGGGATGCATGGCTGTTGAAGGAGGAGGCATGGATAGTGCTAGTTTCATAACACATGCTGTTACAAGGTTTCTTCTAGTACTATAGGAAATCCTGTAGCTGCCTCTTTCATAATTCTTTTGATTTTTCTTTTCACTTGGAGGAGGAATAGGTGGTGAGGTAGGAGTGGAAGGGGTGGAAATGGGGGAGATGGAGTGGTAGGTGAGTGAGGCCACTGATGGTATGGCCATTGGACTTTTCTTTTTTCCCCTTTTTTTATATATCTTTCTTTTTGAGTGGTTTTTGATGGACATAGAGGGTGGCATGGTCATGAGTTGGTGTTGGGTGAGATGTAGTGAGGTGAATGGTCCCCTATTTCAACCCAAAACAAACCTGCATCATCATTCCTCAACCGAAATTCCATTCCTGTAGAGTTTTAGGACATCCTCTAGTACTACAGGAAACTCCTATAATAACTACAGGAAATCCTGTAGAAGTCAGAAAATTGCCTGGAAACTGGTTTTTGATGCTTGGAAATGAGGATGGTTGATGGATACATAGTAGGGATGGGAGATATGAAGTGAATGAAGGAAGAATGGGGTGTTTCTTGGTTTTCTTCCCTTTGAAATTGGTGTCCTTTGTTGCCTTGAAAACTTGCAAAAATCACAGAATTTTATTAATGGGCAGGTTTGAGGTCCCTGCCATAGCATTTTTTTTCTTTTTTCTTTTTTCATATTTTTTTTGAAAGACACACAGGTCGCCTCAAAGGATGTTTTCAACCTGTTTGCCTGCCCTAGGCACCTCAAGGGAGGTTTTCACCTAGAGATCTTTCATTTTCCTTTTTTCACTCTTGGGCTGCCTTAGGAAGGTTTTCAACCCAAAAGTTGGTCTCAAGTGCCTCATGGAGGTTTTCACCTAGGTCCCTTATTATTTATTCTCTTTTTTCATTTTTTCTTCAAAAATAAAACAGTCTTCAAGAATTTTGTGAGTTGGAAGTCGAGACACTTCAATCACATTCACTTCCTTAGTGATAGTATTGATAAACTTTTCCTTTGACATAGGTCTTTTGTAGGCTTTCAAAATGTACCCATTGACAAGCAAAGGGATACCTTATTCATCAATGGTTCTTATTTGAATAGCTCCATTTTCATGGCACTTTTCTATCACATATGGGCCTAGCCATCTGGTCATCAATTATCCTTTGAAAGCCTTGAACCTAGAGTCATATAGCAGAGCCCAATCACCCTCTTGAAAAAGTTTATCTTTGTTGTTTTTGTCATGCCAAACCTTTATTTGTACTTGAGTCACCTTTGTGTGTAGGAGGGCCTGCATCCTGAATTCATCTAACCCATTGAGCTGGAGTTTCCTCTCTTGTTGTACCCTTGTAACATCCAAATCCAATTGTGCTTCCATTCTCAAAGTGTTGTACTCAAACCCAATGGAGAGAAAATTCTTCTTCCCATAGACTAAATCATAAGGGGTGAAGCTAGTGGTTGTCTTCCAAGTTATGTTATAGGCCCAAGTGGCCTCCACTACTCCGTCAACCAAATATTTCCTGTTGTTACTCACCACCTTTATGAGAATTATTTCCAATGCTCTATTGGTAACCTCTACTTGTCCATTGGCCTGAGGATGGTGAGAAGTTGACTTCATGTGCTTGATCTTATGTTGGCTCAACAAATTCTCAATCAGGTGTGAGGTGAATTGAGTGCCCTGATCAATGACTAGCTCTCTAGGGTACCCAAACTTATAATACACATTCTCCCTTAAGAACTCATCCACTTTATCTTTTGTTGCTACCTTGACAACCTTGGTTTCAACCCACTTTCTCAAGTAATGAGTGCACACAATTATGTATTTTTTCTGCCCTGATGATGGATCAATAGGCCAATGAAATCCATGCCCCACTTTTCAAATGGCTCAAGAGTCACTTGAGGTTGCAAAGGAATTAAATCCCTGAGAGTAGGCTTCCCCATTCTTTGGCACTGGTCACATCGGCTTGTATATCTTCTTACATCTTGGTGGAGAGCGGGCCAGTAGTGGCCAACTTGTAGTACCTTGAAGGTTATCCTCTTCGCTGCAAAGTGACCTCCACAAGGCCCATCATGACATTCCAGAAGGATGTCAAAAACTTCCTCCTTCCTGACACATCTTATCAAAATATGATATGGGCCTATCTTGAAGAGATTTCCCCCAATCTAAGTGAATGATGCGCTTTTTCTTACAATTCTTCTCTTTTCCTTGGAGGACAGACTTATAGGGAACTGTGTAGCCACTAAGTAGTTGGCTATGTCAATAAACCACAGAGAGAGAACTGAAATAATGAATAAATTCTCATCTGGTAGTTCATCATCAACCATTCCTTCCTCACCTGTAGGAAAATCCAGTCTAGACAAAAATATGCAACTACATTTTCTCTGTCAGGCTTATCAATGATAGTTAGATCAAACTGGTGTAACAAAAGAAACCATCTAATAATTCTGGCATTCACATCAGGCTTGTTCATCAAATATTTAATAGCAGCATGGTCAGTATGTGCAAAGGTCTGGTAAGCAGTGATGTAATGTCTAAATTTATTCAAGGAATGGACAGCAATTAAGAGCTCTTTTTCAGTCATAGTATAGTTTAATTCAACCTTGGACAAATTTTTGGTAATGAAGTAAATGACATAAGGTAACTTGTCATCTATTTGGACTAGATCTACTCCTATAGCTTTTTCAGAGGCATCAACGTGGATGTGGAAAGGAACAACCCAGTTTGGGCCTCAAAGTATAGGTGTAGTAGTCAATTTGTCCTTTAGGATTTCTAGGGCCTCTTGACAACTTTTTGACCATAAAAATTTGAAGTCCTTGGCCAATAGTCCAAACAAAGGTGAGGCTACTTTGCTGAAGTCCTTTATGAATCTCCTATGGTATCTAGCTAAGCCCAAGAAACTTCTGACATCCCTCTGCTTCTGAGGAGTAGGGACCCTCTTTATGATAGCAATTTTATTTGGGTCCACTTGCAGTACTTCCTGGGATATTGAGTGACCTAGAACAATCCCTGCATTCATCAAGAACTCACACTTCTTAGGAATAAGGGATAAGTTCATTTCAATGCATTTCTTTAATATTTTCCCCATGTTAGAGAGAGCCTCTAGGAAATCACACCCATATGGGGTGAAATCATCGATATAAATTTCCATAGAGTCATGGACTAGCTCTGCAAAGATGCTCAGGACTGCCCTCTGAAAAGTGGCAGGGGCATTGCCTAATACAAAAGGAAGGACCCTATAAGCAAAGTTACCCAAAGGATAAGTGAAGGCGATTTTATCTTGGTCATTTGGGTTTATCTAGATCTGATTGTAACCACTAAATCCATCTAGGAAAGAGAAGAAATTCTTTCCTACAATACCATATAATACTTGGTCAATGAAAGGTAGAGGGAAATGGTCTTTTTTTTGGCTTTGTTTAGCTCTCTGTAGTCTACACAAATCCTCCAATTCCCATTCTTCTATGGGACCAGAACTAGAGGAGACACCCACTCACTATCTGAGATGGGGTAAATAAACCCTGCATCCAACAACTTCTGCAATTCTTCTTTAACTATATCTTTGAGGGTTGGCTTCATTCTCCTCTGAGGTTGGTGCACTGGCTTGCAACCTTCCTTGATGTAAATGTGGTGAGTACACACCGAAGGGTGCACTCCCTTCATTTCCTTATAACTATAGGCAAAGGCATCCAGATGCTCTCTTAGCATGTCACATAACTCCTCTTTCTGATGTGCAGAGAGAGGGGTTGATTTTCAATGTTCTTTCTGGGCCAAATTCTATCATCTTGACATGAGTAGGACTTGAGTAAACTAGGCATAGATAAGCCCAAGAGTTATCTTTAGCTTTCTTTACTAACTCCTCAAGAGACATGGTGTTGGGGGGATGATTATGGAGGATTTCCTCAATCAAGTAGTCTTCATCAGGTTGCCCCCCTCCTATAGTAGCATCTAGGGTACATATTGGGGAAGAGTAGACTTCATATTCCTCCTCCTCTTCTAACCATAAAGGTAATTCATGATCTAGATATGGTTGAGCAGGAGGGTACAAGACCAATTGTTTGGACAAATGCCCATTTTTAATGGTGATTATCCCAACCCTGCAACTTATGTAAGCATAAGAGTGTCTAACCATGGCCTTCCAAGGATGAGAGGATAACCATTGAGCTTGGTCTTAGGTTGGAGAATTAAGAAGTCAATAGGGTATTCCTAGGAATCAATGGAGACAATCACATCCTCAAAAACTACCTCAAGAGTCCTAACCTAAGCTCATATGACCATTTCTACTCAATTCGGGCTTAAACAGGTTGCTACAGGGTTTCCTGTAGTACTACAGGATATCCTAGTTCTACTATAGGATGCCCTGTTTTACTACAAGAAAGAGGCCAAAAGCTATAGGGAGGTAGGAAAGGTAGAATACAGTGTGGGAAAGGTGTCTGATGGGGGAATAGGGCACATAGGAGGTGCACACTACCCAAGGCCCAGCCAAAGTGTTCAAAATGGTTGGACTTGCTCAAGGAAGATGTCCACTTTGCTACAAAACATAAATTTGGACTAGGGTTTGGTGGACTTTGGCAGCGTAGCTGGAGAAGACTTGGATGAGGCTAGTGAGATGAGGTCTCCTAGCAGATTAGAAACTCCTGCAACAACATACATTCTTTTCTTCATTTATGCACGACGTCATTTATATATGGAAAAGAGGAATTGAATTTAGGAAATAGAGTTATAATGGCTAATGGCTAAGTCTATGAATGGAAGTGCTTCTAAACCATAACAAACTTAAGAAACCAAAAATGACAATTGCAGGTACTTTTAAGGAATTGAAAAATAATGATCTATGCAATAACAAATCCTAAGTTATTCATTGATCAAACAATAAATTTGTTTTTGGGCTGTGAGAATGGAACCCTCAAACCATGATCCCATAAGGGAGATGAGGCAGAGGCCACTACCACAAGATTTTCTGAAGTATTTACTTTCACTATTGTACCACTCATCTATCTGTTCACTAATGGAAGTAAACTAAGTAATCATCTAAATAATTGCGGATTAAACAAAACATAAATCACTTCAGCAACTAATTATGAATGTAATATAATCATACATATACAAAAAGAGGAACCTCTACTGCCAGGGTTGGGCCCTAACCCAAGAGCTTCAGTCCTTTGAGTCAACCTAGCGTTGGATCAAGGGAATGCTTCTCATTCTCATCAAAATGTCAAAATACATAAGAGTAATCAATCACAATGTCTTACCTCGAAAATTCCTCTTGGCTACAACAAAAAAAGTCGAATCCCAATGAGGCCCTAGGACTTCTTATTTATACAACTGAAGCTACCAACAACTTCCTTAAAATTAGGGAGGCTTGGCTCCCAAACTCGAGATTAACTTGTCTTCAACTATCACTGGCTTGGTTGCCAACGAGCTCGGTGGGCTTGGCTGCTTGTAACTCCGAGTTGATGAGATCTGGTAGAGGAATCTTCGACTGATTGAGGAGTTAAGGAGGGAGATCCAATCTCCTAAAATCCTTCTTTGTTTTCTACTTCAAGTTCCTGCACTTAAATTAGCCAAAAACTGCTCGAAATCCTGTAATTAATGCACATTAGGCCACATGACATAACATCTCATCTTTACCCTTCTCACTAAGAAAAATATAATAAAATATTTAAATAAATGTGAGAAAAGTTGATTTTAATAAGCTGGAGAGTGGAATTAAGGTCCATATAATTTACCTATTGATGAGCCTCATCAACCTCCTCCTTGGCTTGTAACTGATGTTGCAACCTTTGTATCTGCTTCTCTGCATCTTATACGAGTCTCTTTAGTTCAACATTTTCCGCTTGAATTCTTTGGTTGATCTCTTTGAGTTCTTGGAGCCTTGTAGTCTTTGGTTCTCTTCTCACCTTTGACACAATATCTTTTGAAATCTTTGTTTCATCACTTGAATCATAACCCAATTTGATAGGTCCACCTTCTGCAATCCCAAGAGCTTCAATCTTCATTTCATCACCTGAATCTAATACCAAGTCAATTGGTCCAACACCTGTAAATCCCGCAGCTATGATATTTTCATCATCCTTTGATTTTGATTCTTGGTCTTGTTGGATAGTTGCAACTTCCTTCTGCTTCTATTTTCTGTCGTTCTTCTTAAGCCTCAATTCTGGATGCATTTTCCAGCGATGTTCCTCATCATGTCCTTCTTTCTCACAATGAGTACAAGAGGGATTTTCTTCCTTTCTCTTAGTTGTTTATGTCCTCTTTGGGCAGTATTATTTCTCATGCTTCCCCATGACTTCAAGATGTGCAAACTTCACACTAGCTTCATCAAGATTTTAGGTTCAAATAATAACAATGAATAACACAAATAATTATGCAAAAAGCCAATATATTTCATCAACATCACATAAGTTCCTAGTGGAACATTCAATGCTAATGCTTTTTTCCTAAACTCCTCTATAAAATCTGATAAATTTGACCTTTACTCTATTTCAAATGTTTGCATTCCGTCATGACCTTTTATCTGTAACACAATGGGTAAAACTCTCCTCTTAAAGTAGAAACGAACTCAGACTAAGTTGAAAGAAGTTTATGACTACTCTTACCGCCTTTCTCCAGTTTTCCTTCCCACCAGACGAGACCAGTGCCACTCAGTTGAAGGGATGTTAGATGGATTTTGGATTCATCCTCCTTGATTCGTTATATCCGACAATACACTTTAACCTGTATGCTCCAATTGTCTATATTTTTTGCATTATATTATCCACTATATTACATGTAGCTTAAACAATGGATTTTTAGATGCATTCCTATGATGCTTGTTAGAATGATGAGAAGAGTAAGAAGAAGGACTATCACTAGAAGATGGAGATGGAGGGGGATCTTCTCCTCCACCTCCATGGTTACCGAGGCATGATCATCGAAATCTTTATTCTTAGGCTTGATTGTCTTCCCATATTCTACAAACAATTTGTCTACTTTATTTGATATGGTGAAGATGATCTGAACTTAAACAAGAGCACAAAAAATCACATATATAACCATAAATACAAAGATTAAACATAAATAACACTTCATTTCATTAATATCAAATATTGAAATATGCTTATAAACATAAATGGAAATAAACTAGCTCAGATGATGGTAGCTTATCTATGAGAAGAGATGTGGCGGATACATGCCTCTGAAATGTGTTACAATGAGGCTCAAGGGCCTATTTATTATTTAACAAGAATGGAAAACCATAAAAAACAAAAACCCTAACCCCAGGAGATGGAACGCCAAGAGTTTGTCGGCCCCATTGGGGTTAGTTGGGCAGCCAACTTCCCAGGGTCATAACTTGGTCATATTATCTTCGTTTGGCGAGTAAGATACCTTGTTGGAAAAATATCTATGAGTACTACATGATTTGTGAAAGGCCCTTGCCTATGGAAATGGGTCTACAATGGACCTTAAAAACATGTCGTATAGGGGGTCAAGCTGCTCTGGAAGTTGAGGACCCGAAAATGGCTAAAAATTGTAAATGCTGCAATAAACAAGGAAACAAATGAAACCATCTAGAGTTATAGGTGGAATAGGAGGGTGGCCACCAATATCCAGTTGGATCAGTCCTCCCTCCTTAGGAAGAAATGGTCCCCATTGTGTGCAGAGACTCCATGAGGTGGGGAAATTTCTGCTGAACTTGGTTCCTGGTGAACCACTTTCCTCGGTGAAGGAGTTGGCCTGATTTGACAACTCGATATAGTTGGATCCTTTATTGTCAAGTTTTCTTGATTTGTGTATTCATGATCTAATCAGTTATGGCATGTTCTATGCATTATGGGTTCAACTCTATTGGTGTCAGTTGTTCTGCAATGTTGGAGGTGTCCAACAATGGTTGAAGGTATGGTTGAAGGCAGTCTACATTGAACACTTGGTGCAAACCAAGAAATAGTGGACTGATGAGCTTGAAGGCATTTTCCCCCACAACCTTGGTGATGGTCTATGGACCATATCAAAGTAGGAAAAGCTTGCGTTGGGGTCCAGCATAGCGCTCCTTCTACAAATGTAGCCAAACTTTGTCACCCACCTGGAACTTGTATAGAACTCGATGCTGATCATGGCGCTGATTGTACTTAGCATTGGCTCTTTCCAATATATCATGTACCTACCAGAAGATGTGTTGAATGTTCTCAACGAAGCTGTTAGCCTTGTCAGTTTCACACTAGACATGAGCCGAATCTACCTGAGTAGCTGCAAATGGTATGGCCACATCAATGGGACATAATGGCTGAAATCTTAGTCCTACCTGAAATGGGTTCTGGCCCATTGAGCTATGGAGAGCTATGTTGTAGCTGTGATGGACATAGGGGAGGCTTTCATCCCATGTATCTGGATGCTTCAAGTTGTACATGTGTAGAATGTGTACGATCATCCTGTTGATAACCTCTATTTGGCCATCAGTTTGGGGATGGAAAGCCATGGACTTAGTAAGTTTTTTATCGAGCATCGACCAGAGACTTCACCAAAATGCACTCAAGAATTTGCTGTCCTGATCTGAGACGATAGACTATGGGATCCTAAAGTGTACCCACACTCGATAAAGAAGGGTTTAGCAGTGGAATATGCTGTGATAATCTTCTTACGAGCCGTCATAATGGCCATCTTAAAGAATCTATCGACGACCACGAAAACACAGTCGTTGTCATTCTTAGAAGGAAGCCCCCAAATGTAGTCCATGGAGATGGATTCCCAAGGTTGATTAGGAGTAGTAAGAGGAGTATATAGGCCTTGCTTCTTGATGGTTGGTTTGGCAATAACACATGTAGTGTGGGAGTTAATGTACCTCCCAACATCCTGACAAAGGTTCAACCAATAAAAGTACTTTTGCAGTACTGCCACTATTTTCTCTACTCTAAAATGTACAACGACTTGACTGTGGTGCACCTCCAAAATCATCTTGGTACGCTCACTTAAAGGTGTAGAAAATTTGTGATAGGTTAACCCAATAATGCAATATAAATCAAAGAAGAATACTATAACCTACTTCTACTATCAATTTGCGGAAGCTTAAAGATTGAGCTGAACAATATAACTAGAAGAAGAAGAATCAATGGCACAATACACATGAAAATACTTTGGGGAGAGCCCCAGCTAAAAAATCCACACTATTGTATTATCATACATGGTGGAAATACATAGGAATTATACAAAGCCTTACTCTCACAGCTAGCCAGCTCTTAATACAATCCTCACAGATGCTCACAGGAAATCTTGGCTTCTCTCCAGCCTTCCTCTCTGCCCTCCAAGCTCCTATTTCCTTGCGTTGTTCCTTGTGGATGATTTTCCTATTACCAAGTGGAAAAACAAACCTTCAAAAATGCGCAATCCTCAAGGATGAATCCTTGACTGCATGCATGAGTTTTCTTCATGAGAAAACACATGCAACTGATAGTACACTGTCCTTGAACATTTATCTCAACTGGGTCTTTCTCAGAATAGACATGCATGAGTTTTTGATGAGGGAATATTCAGTTAACTGGAGTAGCACT
>APFE030637505.1:64529-85926 GCA_000404065.3 Pinus taeda
AAACTGAGTTAACTAATTACAACTCAAATATAACTCAATCTTATCTCCTTAATTTAAGGGATAACTCTTGCATGACTTTAGAAAGACTTCTAACTTGAATTTCTCCAACTAATTAATTTACAATAGATTAATTAATTATTTCCAAGTACCTGTTAAGACTAAATTCAATTTTAATTCAAGGAAAAATTAAATTGGCTTTATCTTCAAAGCCCCATGATGTAAATGACCCAACCGCCTGTGCCACAGCTCGCCAATGTCTTGGCTTTGCACCAATTATGCTTTCGTACTCAATGTTGCACAATCATCTAACTCTAGTTTATAGAGATTCTTCACCCGAATCCCTATCCTCTTGGTCTGACCCGTGGCTATGTGTCTTAGGATCGCCTTTCCTTTACTGAAGACAACATCGTAGCCTTTTTCCTCCAACATCGCGACTGATACCAAATTCTTCTTCAGTCCAGGCACATACATCACATCTTCCAAGGCGAGAGGAGCTCCATGCTCCCTATGAAAAGCAACCATGCCCATTCCTGAAACACTATACCTTCTGTCATCACCCATATCTATGCACATCTTGAGGTCTTTCTCCTCCAAGGCACTGAATAAATTTTTATCACTTGTCATGTGGAATGAGGCTCCACTGTCAAGATACTAGACACAACCCATCATCGATGACACCATGCATGCGATGAGGGTAAAGTCCCTTTCGAAATGAGAGGCTAATGCCTCACCTTCCGATCCTTTCGAGGATCCCTTCTTGGACTTCTTCGATGGGCAGTTAGTCGCAAAATGTCCCATCTTGTGACAATTAAAGCATCTTACTTTAGACATGTCACCCTTCTTCCCTCCATGAGAATAATTCGATTTGAAATGGGAGGCCTTCCCCTTGCCTTACTTGCTAAGGCAAAATTTTATTCATCATCATTCTTGGATGAAGAACCATCTCATGTGCTCCTCCTGATCTCCTCCTGCATAAGATCCGACCACAGTCGTTTCCAATCCGACAGTTTCTCCCTTCCATTCACAGTCTTGGTAGCTATTCCAACTCTTTGGAAGGCCAAGGAGAGTGAGGCTCACCATATCATCATCGGCAGTAGTTATTCCCATACTGCCAAGCTCATCTCTGCAGGTGGTGAGCTTGTTTAGATATGCGGAAATAGTATCACCCTTCTCCATCTTGATTCTTCGAAGCTTATCCTCGAGTGCCAATTTCCTCTGGCCGCTACTGTTCTGGTAGAGGTCCTTCAATGTCTTCCACATTGAAAATGGAGTATCCTTCCCATGGAGTCTCGAGGCAATATGGTCTCGAACTCCCTCAAGGATGATCCGTCTCGCCTTCGCCACACACTTCTTCCACTCAGCCAACTCTTATGCATTAGTTGAAGCTGGCTTTGGGATTTCTTGATCATGAATTCCTTCAAGCCATTGTCTTCTAATACAGCCTCCATTCTACTTTCCATGCTATGTAATTTGAGCTACCTTCCAAGGCATACTCGAGTCTCAAGCCATAGAACGCCATTGGCCAACCTTGAAGTATGATATGAATTCAATTTGCACCTACAACCCCGAACTTCAAACTCCGAATTATCTTGTCAGTATACTGTTCACAGCTTCAATACCATGTAGAAAATCTGTGATAGGTTAACCCGATAATGCAATATAAATAAAAGCAGAATACTATAACCTACTTCTACTATCAATTTGTGGAAGCTTAAAGATCGAGATGAAAAATATAACCAGAAGAAGAAGAATCAATGGAACAATACACATGAAAATACTTTGGGGAAAGCTTCAGCTAAAAACCCCACAATATTTTATTATCATACATGGTGGAAATACATAGGAATTATACAAAGCCTTAGCTCTCACAGCTAGCCAGCTCTCAGTACAATCCTCACAGATGCTCACAGGAAATCTTGGCTTCTCTCCAGCCTTCCTATCTTCCCTCCAAGCTCCTATTTCCTTGCACTATTCCTTGTGGATGATTTGCCTATTACCAAGTGGAAAAACAAACCTTCAAAACTACGCAATCCTCAAGGATGAATCCTTGACTGCATGCATGATTTTTCTCCATGAGAAAACACATGCAACTAATAGTACACTATCCTTGAACATTTATCTCAACTGGGTCTTTCTTAGAATAGACATGCATGAGTTTCTGATGAGGGAATGTTCAGTTCACTGGAGTAGCACTAGTTGAGTGCATTAATGCATCAACTGACTGTAAACTCACTATTAGTGCCTCAAACAGTTTAGAACTAATTTAACTGGACTTAACTCAGTAAACTGAGTTAACTAATAAAAACTCAAATATAACTCAATCTTATCTCCTTAATTTAAGGGATAACTCTTGCATGACTTCAGAAAGACTTCTAACTTGAATTTCTCCAACAATTAATTTAAAATAAATTAATTAATTATTTCCAAGTAGCTGTTAAGACTAAATTCGATTTTAATTCACAATTTAATTCAAGGACAAATTAAATTGGAATATTATTGTTGCCATATTTCAACAAAAGGATCACAGATGTGTCCCAGGTGGCATAACAGTGCATCCTTGAGGTGAAATTTTGGAACTTGCTTACCTTCTAGGAGTGTTTGGTATGTGCTGCCAAATTCTGGATTGCTCTTGTGAAGATGTGGCCACCACGAAGTCTCGTTCCCACATGAGTTGAGCACAGTGATTAGTGCCATGAGCACTCATCGACTGAGGCAATACGCAACATTATTTGTGTTTCCCTTCTTATACTTAATGTTCAAATGGAATTATTGCAGTTATGTGGACCATTTCTAATGGTGATCGTTCTGCAACTTCCCTTATGTTTGTATGAACTGCAAGGGTCAATGGTTTGTTTGGATGACATTTTTCTTCCCCAAAATGTAATTCTTCCATTAACGATAGGCCTGCACAATGGAATGCATTTCTTTGTCATAGGTGGGATACTTTTGGACTGTGTCTGAAAGTGTCTCACTGTGGTAAGCCATTGGATGCCCCTACTGAGTAAGAATTGCACCAATAGCATAGTCGGAGGCATCTGTCTCAATCTCAAATGGTTGTTGTAGGTATGGTAATGTGAACACTGGTGTAGAGCAGAGGCACTGCTTCAACTCAGCAAACAAATTATGTTGGGTCTCGGACCAAAAGAATTTTTCTTTGGCTATTCCCTTGGTGACTTGATTTAAAGGCCAAGTGATACGAGAGAACCCCAACACGAACCTGCGGTAGAAACTGGAAAGGTCAAAAAATATGCGGAGCTTTGTTAGAGTGGTTGGGGCTGGACAATCCCGAATGACTTGTATCTTAGTTGGGTCCATAGTCACACCCTACTCACCAATGATGTACCCCAAATATTGAACCTAGGTCATGCCAAAAGTGCATTTCTCCATATTATCACACAACTTGTGTTGTCGTGGGGTTTGGAGGACCTGCCGAATGTGGTGGAGGTGCTCTTCCCAACTCTAGTTGAAGATCAAGATGTCATCTAAATACACTAACATGAATGCATTGGTGAAGGGTCGTAAGATGTCGTCCATCAACCTCATGAAGGTTTCGTGGTCATTCACCAACCCGAAAGGCATGACCAACCAAACTTCAAGTAAATCTTGCTGAAATATTTGGCTCCCTTGAGCTGGTCCAGAAGGTCATCAATCCATGGGATTGGGTACCTATTCCAGGCAATGATCTTGTTTAGTGCCCAATAGTCAATACAGAGTCTCCAGGTCCTACCCTTCTTCTGTACCAATACAATCAGACTCCCACAGGGTGATGAGCTTGGCCTGATGTGCCCTTTCTGTAATAGCTCATGAATCTGCCTCTTGAGCTCATCGTTCTCCAAAACAAAGTTTTGATGGATTGGTCCATTGGGTAGTGGTGTTGCCGGGGTCAGATCAATGAAATGCTTGACCTGACAGTGCAAAGGTACCCCCGTAGGTGAGGTGAAAATGTCCCTGTACTCCTCCATGACCTTGTCCATCTGTTGTTGTTGTGCAGAGGAGCCCTGTTTGGAAGCCGCAAGCACAATCTTCTTCTTTCCCTTAGGGCAAACCATAAGGAAAACAAATTTCCTAGTCTAAAATGATCTTACTACATTGCTTTGCGGAGATCAAAGAGATGGTAGTAGGCAAGGTTACCTCTGGTATCCTATACAACTTGTTTCCCAAAGTAATAATCATAGAGAGAGGTCTAGATTCATATATGTGTTACTTCCACAAGTATGGTTTTCTAATAATACATCACAAACTTCAAGAGGAGAAACATCACACAGTACCTAATCTATGAAGGTCTCGATGCTATAGGGAAGGCGACACTACTTGATGACGCAAAGATCTCATCCTTGGTGAAGCCACCTGATGGTGTACGATTGTGGATGTGTTGTAGTCGGTAGACCCAACCACTTCATGACCTCTGTTGAAATGAGGTTCTTTTAGCTCCCGCTGTAGATAATGAACTGCAGTGGAGAGCCCTTCACCCATATTTGTGAGTGGAGGAGGCATTCCCCCTCCGCTGGATCTTCATGCTCTTTCTTCTGGAACTTGGTGGTGGCCACGGTGGCACTCAACTCCATGTCAATGATATGATTCCATTTTTCATTCCCCTTGTTGGGTTCTGACTCGGAATTGGAACATGCTTTTGATTCAGAAGCCTTCAACTCAGCCACCAGTGACTTCTTGGCCCGACACTCACTTGTGCTGTGAGTGGAGCTCTTATGGAACTCACACCATTTTCTCGTGTCCTTCTTTGTCTTCAGGGTGTATTTGTTTGCTTGCAGCTTCTGTGGGTTGTCTTGTGTCGCCCCACCTTGGATTTATCCTTTGCTCTACGGTTTGGGGGAACCTTTCCCTTACTTTGGATTCATAGATCCAAAGTCTCGCTTCTTCTGTTTAAACTTCTGCTCAATCTTGACACTGTATCGGTATGTCGTGCCAAGCGAGGAGATATCCAAGAACTTCATCTTGTCCTGTATGTATCTGTGTAGACAGTTACGGTACTTGAGTACCAAATGTCACTCAGAATCGTTGATACCCAACTTCGTGCAAAGGTTATGAAAAACATTAGTAAACTCCGGCACATCTTGGTCCCTTCCCTGTCGCAGCGTGGTCTACTTTATGTATTTATCCTCATAGCTCCTGATAGGGTAGTACTTCTCCTTGATGGCATCCTGGAATGAATCCCAAGTGGGTGCAGCTGAAAATAGTGAGGGTGTACTTTCTTCCTTCTTCTCACAATAGGTTTCCCACTAGTCCTTGACATGGGGGGCATCTTTGAGAAGTGCAAAAGTAATCTTTTCCTGACTGGAAAAATCATGAACAAGAAAATATCCTTGTAGTAGATTTAACCATTTATCTACGACCTTCGTATCTATCTGACCTTCAAAAATATGGGGATGTCAAAGCTAACTTGTACCTTAAAGGGTGTGACTCTTCCAAAGTGGCTGCTGGAAGAAGACGTGTCACCTTTGGGTAGTCGTTGAAGGATATGGGCAAATTTGTCCATCATCGCGTTCCTCTGTCGCTTGAGGGCTTCTTCGAGCAAGATTTTGAAAGAATATCTCACATCCTCGTCTTTATTCTCTTCCACCATGGGAGGTTTTTGGTATTTGCGAGGCTGGTATTGCAAAGGTTCAACTAGTTCAAGCCCTAACTCCTTATATCCTGACCTTGTTAGGAACATGCAAAGAAAAACATAGAAAGAGTAGACTACCCTGATACCACTAATCAGACTTAAATAGGAATGCAACAAATCACAGATATAACCATAAATACAGAGATGCAATATAAATAACATTTCATTTTATTACTATCAAATACTAAAATATGCTTACAAACAGAAATGGAAATAAACTAGCTCGAGAAATGGTAGCTTATCTCTGAGAAGAGATGTGGCAGCTACATGCCTCTAAATTATGTTACAATGAGTCTCAAGGGATATTTATTATTGAATAACAAGGGAAAACCATAAAAAAACAAAACCCTAACCCAAAGATATGGAACACCAAGAGTTTGTGGGCCCCATTGGGGTTAGTAGGGCAGCCAACTTCCCGGGGTCGTAACTTGATCATATTATCTATGTTTGGCGATTATGATATCTTGTTGGAAATATATCTCTGAGTACTATAAGATTGGTGGTAGGCCCCTACCTATGGCTATGGGCCTGCTGCGAACCTCAAAAAAATGTCGTTTAGTGGGTCAAAACCACTTTGGAAGTTCAAGATTGGAAAAACTATTAAAAATAGTAAATGTTGCAATAAACAAGGAAACAAATGAAACTGACTGGACATCTAGGTGGAATAGGCGAGTAGCCACCAATATCCACCTGGATCAAAAGAAGATATTGCAATAATTTCTCTCTTCCTCCAATCAAGCTTCCTCATCTTCGATGTTCTATGTTCGTGTTGTACGCTCTGCTTCGGGTGGTATCGGAGTAGGTCTTTGTAGATGCGAATTGCATGAGTATATGCTAACCCAGAAAAAGTTGCGAAAAGGAGAATGAACAATTAAGTCCTTTCATCCTGAAGTAGGACGTGCACAAAAAAGAAGAAATATGTCCAATGAAGAACCTCGTTGGGAAGAGGAACAAAATTTCCGTAAGGTATTCTACAATACGGCAGAGAAAGTGGACAAGCTATTTTTTGAGTATGAGAAGGCACTTGGCATGAGAAGGATGCCAATGATAATGGATCAGAAAATCATGAAGGTGGTGGAGAAGAGCCTCCTCCCTCTCCTTCTTCAAGTGATAGCACTCATCACTCTCATCGAGATTCCAAGCATTCCTCTAAGAAACCGTTCTTCAAGTTAGATGTAAAGTTTGACCTGCCCCTGTATAATGGAGAGTGTAGTGCATAAAAGCTTAATAATTAGATAAGACAAATAGAGGTTTACTACTGGATCCAAAAAATTGAAGAAGATGAAGCAAAAGTCCAGTTAGAATCTCTTCAGCTGAGCGACACTGCTCTTGTTTGGTGGGAGAGTAAGTTGCAGAAGTGCAACACAAAGTCAGGTAACCTTTTGTCCCCTTGGTCTAGTTTTATTTCTGCATTGAAAGACAAATTTTACCCTTTGGGTTATAAACAAAAGGAACTTATGGAATGGAAATATCTAAGGCAAGGTAAAGGCCAAAATGTGCAAAGCTTCACTGAAGAATTTCAGAAACAAGCATTGAATCTGGGCATCTCATTAGATTCGCCTGAGACTGTAACTAAGTATGTAGGTGCGCTACATAGTTACATAAGACACTCATTGTTACTGTTCGAGCCTACTACAATTGATGCAGCCAACGTAAAGGCTATTCATCTTGAAAGCTGAGGCAATAATGACAGAGATGATCAAGCCAAGAAGACGCCATTCAAAACTTAGCATGGAAAATTCCAGAAGAAAGGCAAAGGGAAGGATAAGAATATTGTTGTAGCCAAGAAAGGGGACAAAGAAACACCGTCTTTCACTCATTGCAAGAAAGATGGTCATGATGAGGACCACTGCTGTAAGCTGCATTCGGAGCTAAGACCGAAGAGATTCAGCGGAAAGGGGAAGCAGAAGACAAGGGAAACAATGCAGGACCTTGGATCAGATTCCGACGATGAGACATTGATCACAGCCGTGGGCGCAAGAGGTACTCTTTCTGTTAATGATAGTTCTGATTCGATTGCAAGTACTAGTTATTTGAATGAGCTTGTAAGTAATGAGAGAAATCGAATTGAGTTATTCCACATTAGAGTTGTTATAAAACATATGAAGGTGGAAACTCTGCTCAATTCAGGTTCCCAGGCAAACTTAATCTCAGAGTCCTTAGTGAAAAGTTAGGCCTTGAAACTAAGCCTTAGTCGAGTCCATACCTTCTTGGTTGGGTAAGCGATAAAGCCAAACTACAGGTAACCATGAAGTGTAGGGCCATATTTGTTATTGCTTCAATATTAGTTGATGAGGTAGAGTTAGATGTTGTGCCTTTGGACATCTGTGGAATAATCTTGGGAAGCCCATATCTGTATGATAGAAAGGCAGTTTTATTTTGGCATGAAAAGGAATACCACCTCAAAAAGGATGGGGTAGAATATATTGTCAAATTTGATCATAAAAAAGTTAATGCTAGCCTTGTAAGTGCAGGACAGATTAAACAAATGGTTAATTCCAGCAAAGGGTGCATGCTCATGATAGTGAGAGTGAAAGAGGGAAAAATGGCTAACAATTTCAAAGGTTGTAATCCTGATCATAAGAAATAATTGTTTGAAATTATTTCTAATTATGATGAATTGTTTCAGGAACCGAGAGGATTACCCCAAAAACAAGAAATCCAACATGAGATCCATCTGCAATAGGATGCCCCTTTACCGAATGTTGGCATGTACAGCATGGCTTCTATCGAGATGGAGGAGATCAAGAAACATGTGTAGGAATTGTTAAATTAGGGAGTCATCAAACCGAGTTCATCTCCATGTGGCTCACCGATCGCATTCGTGCCAAAGAAAGATGGCACATGGAGAATGTGCGTAGACTACAGGGTGCTAAACAAGATTATAGTGAAGAATCGATACCCTCTTCCTCGCATTGATGAATTGTTAGATTAGTTGAAAAATGTTGTTTATTTTACAAAACTGGGTTTGCATAGTGGATGTCACTAGGTTAGAATTCTAGAGCAGGACATTTGGAAGACTACGTTGAAAACCAAACAAGGTTGTTTGAATGGATGGTGATTCCATTTCAGACTGTGTAATGCTCCGACCACGTTTATGAGGGTAATGAATGATCTATTTAGGCATTTTATTGATCATTTTGTGCTTGTATATATGGACGATATTATTGTGTATAATAGGACATTGTATGAACATGTGTTTCATATGAAGAAAGTGCTTGATGTTCTGAAAAATGAAAAATTGTATTTGAAACTGTTAAAGTGTGAGTTTGGGAAAACCTCTCTGGTTTATTTAGGCCACATAGTCTGTAATGAGAAATTGAGGATAGATCCCTCTAAAGTGGATGTGATTATGAAATGGCCTGAGCCCACAAATATTACAGAGGTTCGAAGTTTCTTGGGTGCAGTACAATATTGGAGAAGGTTCATTGTGAATTTCTCCGTTAACGCAACCCCCTTGCACGCATTGACCAGTGTGAAGTAGGCCTTTCAGTGGGGAGGAAAGAAGTAGAAATCCTTCGACACGCTAAAAGAGAAGATCAGCACAGCACCAGTGCTAGCCTTACCAAACCTTCAACAACCTTTTGAGATTGAAACGGATGCCAACGGATATGCCATGGGCGTTGTATTGATGCAACAAAGAAAGCTTGTATGTTACCATTCAGAGACTTTCTTCCAGGCTATTGTGAATTATCCCACGTACGACAGGGAGTTGTACGACTTGGTTCAGAGTGTAAATAAGTGGAAACACTATCTGATCGGAAAGGGCACTATCATCCATACGGATCATGAACCCTTGCAATACCTTCAGTCACAAACCAAGCTTCAGCAAACCCATCACTTCAGATGGATGGGATTCCTCCAATAGTTTCATTTGGTAATAATATACAAGAAGGGCGCCGACAACAAAGTAGCAGATATTCTTTCTCACCCGCCTATTTATGCATCTGTACTTTTTCAAAATGTTTGGTGATAATGTTGGGTCTTATTTAGGTTCTTTAGTGAATCTTCTAGGGCTTCTTCCACTGCTACACCTTCCCAAATCCCCTTCCCACCAGAGATTGATTTGGTTGCAACCCATATTTCCTTGGTTAAATGGCATAAAGTGAATGATTTGGCTGTAGCCCATATTTCCTTGGTTAAATGGCATAGAGTGAATGATTTGGTTGCAACCCATATTTCCTTGGTTAAATGGCATAGAGTGAATGACTTAGTTTCAACCCAGATTTGCTTGGTAAAATGGCATAGAGTGAAGTGGTGTTTTGCACTTTTAGAATTTTCTTTACAAGGTGGACAAAGGCCTAGACCATGACATAAAGTTTTCTACAAATTGTGCCAAGTAATAATTTTATTTTATTTAATGTTAACTTAAAAAAATCAATCTGAGCAATGCCTTGAACTTCCCAATGAAGATCCATTTCCAATGTACATCTCCTCTAGAGGTCATAACCTAATTCACTAGAGCTTGAATTCGAGGACATTGAAGTTGTAGAAAATTTTGATAATGAAATGTCTGAGAATAAGCTTTGACATTAATTTTGACATATATTATATAATATATATATATATATATATATATATATATATATATATAACAATTACTAATGTATTGTAATTAATGAAGATAAGTTTGTGTAACCATGATCATAAAATGAGATATAAAGATTCGCTTTTATAATTTAAATTATGTATAATGGCTTCATCATTATACATGATAATTGAGATATTGTTTAGTGATTCCCTAAAAATATAGTGTGTTATAAATTAGATTTTTATATATATGTGTGTGTATGTGTGTTATAAAATAAATTTATTCAAAAATCATTCACATTCAAAGATTTTCGAATTTCAAACAAAGAATGTGTCGAACGTAGTGACACGGATCATAGATTTTCCCCATACCTATTTTTCCTTAATCGTAATTATCAACGTGATCCCTGGAATTTCTCAAGGGACAAATCATAAAGCCCTTTATTTTAATAAATCATCTTTCCAGCAACATATTCCTCACTTTATATCATATATTGATAATAAATATATCATCAAAGAAAAAACGATATATTAATAATGATTCAATACCGTTGTGATAGTAGATTAGCTTATTACATTCATACCGCTTAATATAATTACATCTTTTATATTCAAATTATAAAATATTATTTATTAAATGAATGTTAAAAAAATAAATATGTTCTAAATATAAATACATTTTATTTGTTTAAATTAAATAAATTAATAATTATTAAAGATATTAATTTTAGATTAGGTTTTTTATAATATTGATAAAAAGTTGTTTTTAGAAGTCACATCATGAGATTTGGTCGACATCTTGAACTATCAATATGGCCAATTCTCATAATAAATATTAAAAAAAAGACAATTCATAAAAATTATATTAATATACATAAATGATGTGATGGTTAATGTCACAAGATCGATGTTTAATTTTCATAGATATAAAAGAAATATTATTATTTTTAAATAATTATATATATATAAATTAATATATAAATATATAAACTATTAGATATATATTGACAAATTTAATAAATACATATATTTAAGTTTTTATTCAATCCATAAGATAAATAATAATTTAATATTCATATTTTATTCAAACATTTTATTGATGATGATGATGGTTAATGTCTGCTGAGACCAAACATTGGTCTATCGGACCTAAAGAAACAAATTATTTAATTTGATTTAAGATTTTATTCTTATGCTCAAAAAGCTTGGAGAGAAGCCTCCCAAGCTCACTATAATTTTGACATTAAAAGGCTAGGAAGGTCAATATTGTAACAAAGATTGTAAAACTGAGATCTAATGTGGTTGTACGCGGGGCACTCTAAGAGGAAGTGGTTTTCATGCTCGATGTTCCTATTCTCACATATATGGCAGATCCTTTCCATTTTAGGAACTGCCCAACGACCTGTTTCACTATGGAGCTCATGAGATTTCGTTCTAATCTTTGCTATATTAATTTTCTTCTTTGAGCTAGTTAAAATAGAGAGATACTTTTGATCTTCTAGGGTAGGCTTGATGACCTTCTTATAATAGCTTAATTTTCTTTTAGTCGCTAAATCTTTCTCACACCACATTTTTTCTTTGAACTTAGAAGTAACAATATCTTTAATGTTTACATACGAACATGATATTACATCCCACACATTTTTTAATTCTATTTATATTTAAAATTTATTCAAAATTTTATATCAATTATTTAAGATTAATCAAATTATTAAATATAAGCAAAAAATTATGTTTTTTATTTTATTTTTATTTTAATTGTAATTTAGATTTGAAGATACTAATTTAAGGGACCACAAATTATATTTCTAGAATTTTAGCCAAGAAAACATACAAGTTTCTTTCAAACTCTACAAAACCTTAAAACAATTATTCAAATTTCCCAATGACTATTTGGATTCATTGGTGGGCCCTAAACACATAACCAATACATACCATTTTCAAAATTAGTCTTTGTCGAACACCGTTATAAATTCACGCACCTCATATTCTTTGTCCAACCTAAAACCCTTGCCCCCTGCTACTTTCCATCGTCCACTAAACCCTCAAAATATGGATAACTTTAATCATGAAGATGGATACAAGTTAAGCCATTCATGAAAGCCTCTCAATTAAATGCGTAATCTTTAACTGCAAACCCTCCCCCTCTCATTAATTTCCTCTTTGGCTTCCCCTCCCACTTCTTACAATAATTTATTTTATGCGATTTTAAAAAAGCCCAAAGAAATTGAACTCCTCTGCTATGTACCTTGTGTGTGCAAGGATTTCCATTGTTATGGTTCATTTATGTTACTGTAACATTCTTCTTACATTTAACATAGTCTTACCATTTTTAGAAGATATATAAAAACTCAAATGTTGATTGTATTTCGTTGTCTGGATATTTGGCTTGATTATTGCCTTTCACATTCCTCCACTCCTATCGACGTTCCTTTGCACCTCTCAGTGAAATTGCTAGTATTATATTAGTTGGATGTCTTGGAAGGTGTGTAGTAAGAAGAAGTTATCACACCATGAACAAAAAGTGTGTTTATAATTACTATTAGTTGGAACATTAATTGATAAAGTAAAGAAATAGTTAGCACATTACATACTTCCTCTCCTATGAACTACACATCTTTGTTGATTACGACTTTCTTGTTTATTATATTATATAGCTTGTATGCCTTGTAGTCATCATTGTAACCGAAAAATATGCATTTCTCCCCCTTCTTGTCCAACTTCTTTCTTAATATATCCGAGAAATGTGCATATGCCACACATCCAAACGCTCTCATGTGAGTGACATTATGCTTTCTTCCTCTCCATGTTTCTTCAAGAATCATATTCTTGACACTTTTGGTTGGAAGCTTGTTTACAATATATGCTAAGTAGGATACAACTTTAGCCCAATAGTCATTTTGCAAATGCTTTTTCTTCAACATACTTCTTACCATTTCCATACTGTTCCTATTTTTTCTTTCTGCAACACCATTTTGTTGAAACGTGTACTTATTATAATTTTTTGTGAATTCCATGGTTTTTATTTCTAGAAACCATAGAAATTCTCATTACATCACTATAACATGCTTTGAACTCCATTAAACCATTTTCAGTGTAAGATCCGTGAACATATTTGCCGCTCGATGAACGACGCCTTATAAATATACATGTGTGAAATTACAAAGTTGACTTTGGAAGCCTACAAAGACTTGTTGAAACAATGTAGTCATTTATTTAACGACTAAACTTCAGATTTATTTTCTACCTAGATTGGGCATGAACAATAAATTATTAAATGCGTTTTATGTTTTAACCATTATTTAATGTAAAAGATGTCTGTTTTTTAAATTTTGTATTAATGTTGTTGTTTTATTAAAATTAAAAATTAAGTTTTATATATAATTTTGATAATAAAAAGAATATGATAAAAGTTGTGAAAGAGTATGTTTTTTATGCAGTAAAATAATGAAAAAGGAAAAAATGAAATTGGGAAAGCTTTCATCACTTCACTTTTGTTTTTATTTGAAGGTGATATAATCATAAATCTTATTTCAATATTATATAATTTGATTATGAAAAATATTTTTACCTTTATATTTTGATTAACATTAATGTTTTTCATGATATTAGGTTATGAAGGCTTTGTGAGTTTAGTGATGTATGGATTAAAAGTAACAAATTGAATAGACTATTAAGATAAAAGACATTCGTATAATATTAATATCAAACTTTGTTGTATCATTGTAAATGTTATTAATGTTTTTAATTGAGTGATTCTATTCCATCATGCATTAAGAGGAGTAGAGAAATAGTCGAAAGCACAAAGTACGATTAATTAATGGGATGGATTATATGTAATTAACCATAATGGACACTTCTTGTGGCATTATGAGAATGTTCAAGTGTGAAGTAAATCAAGGATGTAGATTTTGATAATGGAGTGAGTTTTGTTTTAGAGAATCGATATCAACATTCATTCTTAGGAAAATAATTTTGTTAAATTGATGCTCAAAGCGAAGCTATTGAATAGCCATAGTTTTGTATCAAATATAGATGAACATAATGTTATTAAAATAAATATTATGGGGCCTTTCTTTGAGTTTGGGAGCAAGCTTTTACTACCTTACAATGTTGGCTTATTTGAGTTAGAGCTTAGCAACTTAATGCTTTGGCCAATAAAGAAAATGGTGAATTTAAAAGTTGCTTCTATCCTAGAAGTTGAATGTATTAGCAAATTTTAAGGTGCACCAACATCAATATCCAAAATCACAAAATTAAGACATCAAGTATAATGGTGAATAAGGTCCATCAATGTTCTTGGAGTCAAATTATATTGCCATGGGATCCATTTCAAATGTTCTAGAAGGAGAGGTAGTGCACTTTGCACTAATAGATAGTAATTAATTTGAAGTTTTAATTAAGAAATTATTCATTTGATGCTATAAATGTTGTATATTAGAAAGTTCTCTCTAGAGATGGCTTGTAAACCATGCAACTTAACTTTAGTGGTGTCTCTTAGATGTAGTATTTGATAAATTATTTCAATAATTTTTATTTATGTTAAAACCCAACATTTAATGTTAGATAAATAATGCTAATTTCATTCTAACATTATTTCACTAGGAAAAAATACTAATGCTAATCAAATGTATACTTTTAACCTAAGAAATTAATGTACAATGCGAGACAATGCTTTTAAAAGAAGCCAAATAGGGTCTCAAATGTAAAAAATTGGTTAAAAATGAATTACACACACACACATATATATATTTGTGAATTGAGGCAAGAAAATTCTATTGATCACAAAAGTGGGTACAAATTATATAGATCCAACAATCGAGCAGCCATGGCCAATATATTTATGCATAAAGTACAACCAATTGAGACTTTGAAAAACAACAATAGTTATCAGAGTATCCAAACCAATGTGTCAGAACAAGACCCCTTTACACCTAAATATTGAAGAGACAACATCACCTCCACCTAAAGACTGAAGAGACAACATCACCTCCATAACTGCTATTGAAGAAGGGCAAGATAAAATAAGTTTTCTTTTTCTTCGATGTTTGATGATAAAACTTGAGTTTCTTTTAAATAGTTTTATTGGGTATTTGATAGTAAAAATGAAGTTTAATAAAGAGCTTTGAAACCATTTTATATAAGTGAAGAGTTGTTAGAAAATGTCTATATATTATTTAAATTATAATTCTAAAATTTTAAATAAGTTACTTTGTATTTAAAGTGTAAATTTGAATATTTAAATAAATTGAAAAGGGTTAGAATTATTCCAAATCACAAATTACATGTTATATAATGAAGACGGTGAACTTGTTATTGGACAGTTTGAAAGTAGCAGAAGAAATAGACTATTGAGATAAAAGACATTTGAATAACATCAATATCAAACTTGGTTGTGTCATTGTAATATTTATTAATGTTTTAAATCGAGTGATTTCATTCTATCATGCGGGAAGAGGAGTAGAGGAATTGTCAAAGGCACACAGTATTTCTAATTAATGAAAATACCATATGTAGTTAACCATAATGGGTACTCTTTATAACATTATGAGAATGTTTAAATATATTTTGATGAGATATGAACCTCACAATGTCGATTAAGTTAATGATTTTAAGTTTAATAATGAAGTTAAAAATATTTCACCAGAATTTAGGTCAACATTCATTGTTATTTCACTAGAATCTAGGTCAATATTCATTGTTCTTTTACTAGAATCTAGGTCAACATTCATTATCATGAAAGAAGTTTACACTTTGAGAGCTTTGATCCCTATAAATACCTACAAATGCTTGATTGATAGATTTGAACTTAAGATAGATTTTTAATATTAATCATGTTATTGTTATTATTAATATTATTAACATTAATAATAATAATAATGTTGTTGTTTATAATATAAATGTTGATAATTTCTTACCAATTAACATTTGGATTTTTAAATATTAATCATGTTATTGTTATTATTAATAATATTATATTTTAATATATTATTACATTAACATTAATAATAATATAATAATATAATAATAATATAATAATGTGTTGTTTATAATATATACGTTGATAATTTTACTTAACAATATTAATGTTAATATTATTATATTAACGATGTTAATGTGTTGATATTAATAACATTAATATTTTTTAAAGAAAAATATATTGTATATATTCTAAAGAAGAATATATACATTCTCTATATACTCATCATTGAAGTAGGAAACAAACTAGTATGAGACTAACCTTGTGTCTACTGATAATTTAAGTAGAAAAAAAAAAAACAATATAAGAGCGACCTTATCTCTCCTTGGGTTCCTTATTTGAAAATACACATAACTAAAAACCATTAACTTTTATATATACAAAAAATATAACATATCAAAATCTTCATGGACTATCTAGACTCCATTACTAATATTCATATTTTTTTTTGTGACCCACAAGAACCCAACAACTCGCCTGTGTTAGACACACAAATTGGAAACCAACTCAATTGTATTATTAAGAAGGATCTCAAAGAATGATGTACATAATGTACATATTAATACAATAGGTAAGTTGTTGATTCAGTGTCCTAAGTTTCGTAGACTCCAATAACTACTCACCATAACGCACACTAACCCAAACCATAACCTGAGAATCAAGTGTTTAACATTTCCTCCCTTAATCAGAAGGGATGTATCAAAGTCAAAGAATGAGAGCTAAAAATTCTAAAGGGCATCTCAACCAAGAGCTGAATGTCTCTCATAAATGTTTTTCAAAGGATGACAAAAGCCAAGGATGGTGATTTCTAGGAGAAAACCACAAACAATACGAAAGTATGAGAGAAATCAAGGTCTCAACTAGTGATGGTTTAAGGATGATCACTAACTTTGGAACTATCATAATAGTTCCTTAAACAAGCCAACTCTAGAATAATTCCTAATCTGCATCTTCTGCCAGTGGAAGTGCTCTGTCATAAATCTCAGCATGCCGAAAGCATGCAATCATGCTCATAGAGTATAAAAGCTCATGGAGCATAAATCAAAACAACTTTGTCTACAACTCTGAATCTGGTTCTGAATTTAGACTTTAGGTTGTAGTTGTACAAATCTGATTATCTTTGACCCATACTCACTTGACAAATCTTCGAACCTATAACAAACCATCAATTCGATCAATTCCCCCTTTGTGAGATACATGGTGAGGATGAAGTACTTTTCACTGCAAGACTCGACAATACTCTAGAACATCTCCTGTGGTATGACCTATAAATCTTCTTGGCAGTTTTAGACCAATCCCAAAAAGAAATCCATTCAAATTTAATTCTCTCTCTTGCAACACTCTTATGCTTGAAACTTTTGTTTGACAGATGATTCTTCTTTCCACAATGTTCACAAGGGTGAAGATCATAACAATGATATTTCTCATGTCCAACTTTGTCACAATATTGAAATCTAATAATTTGATGAGAGACAACATCATCCAGAAATCTAGCACTATGAAATTGTATAGGCTTTGAAAAATCAGGAACATGAAAAGAAACATCCTTATTATATCTCACTCCAGATCCCTTTTTTTGTGCACAATTTATTCCCAAGGTCTAACAATGTTTTGGGAATTGTAGGTTTCATGTCAGGACTTTCGGTTGCATCCAAATTTTCTCCTGAAATAGTTTGAATCATATCTAACTTGTGATAGGAGTCAGGCTCAAACAATGAGCTGTTCTGAACAATAACCAATTCAAAATCACAACACTTTTGTTGAAGTTCATCTCGCTGGAATTTGGATTCAAGTTGCAGAAACTCGATTTTCTCTTGTGCATTTTGCAAACAATTTATAATGTCAGACATTGCATCTTTGCTTATTTTGATACTATTATTAACCATAAACGATATTAGACTACTTAATAACTCTAACAAATAATTTAGTTTAACCATTTTCTCTAACTCATTATCAGAAAACAATCAACTTTGAAAATGTAGCCATCACCGAAAATACACCCTAAAGTTTAATCTTGAATTTGATGAGTTACTTGACTCAATATAAATTTAATTATTGGCTCACTTGACTTGGTTGACCCCTTATTCAATTTCAAGTAGGCCATTTTACCATAGATCTTCCAAAAAGTACATTAGACCCCTTAGTCTATGAAATTCTTTCTTAGCTTAAGAGACACATCATTACAAATTAATAATATGTATGACATAGATATAGTTGTGTTCCAAAAAAACTTTTGGAATGCATGCTTACTAAGGAGTTTGTGGTAGTGATAAAAGAAAAATCTAAGCAACTTTTATTTTTGTGACAGAGTTGTAAATGGTACGATGTGCCAGTGGGGACGACTGAAGAAATTATGATTTTGGAGATATAATATTCCAAACTACTAGAACAATTCTTTGCATAGCAATAAGCAATTATTTGCAACTTCATAAAGTCTTCTCTATCATGAAAATTGACATCAAACAATGAAACCCTGGAGGTGGGGTCTATTTAATGTGTTAGATTCAACTCGTCCAGGGTGCGATGGTGGACACATTCAACTCAGTACACTAACACTCATACCAATGAAATAATAATAACATAATTTACTGTATATTTTGAATTTACTGAAACATTATTTCATCATTTTCAGTAGAGCAAGAGAACCATTTTTGCAGATCGATACTTCCTATGTTCAAACGTCAAGATTTGCAGAACATCACTCAATCCCAATCCTCTTTTCGGTTGCTTATGTCCATTTTATTGTCAATCTTTGGTGGTATCAAAGGTTATATGTTACACAGTTATTACCATTTGCAAGGATTCTCCTTCGACGATCTCAGTTTCTAGTCTAGGTGCAGTAACTACTAATAAAAAAAACCATTGTTTATATTGATCCTTCCTTTCATAAACAATTCTAGATATATTCTCCTATGCTCTGTCATAGAGAAACAACATAATCCCATGACTTGCTAGGCCAGCGAGTCCCTGATATATGCATTGCCAGAAAAACAAGAAAAAAATGCTGAAAATTTGTCTTTTCAACCCTTGTACTTCCCGTCACCCACTGATCTTCAATGTACTCAACGACTACCCGACTACATAAACACAAACTTGTGCATCCTACGATGGCCAAATTAAAAATGATTTAGAAATGCAATATTATTATGAGAAGCTTCTCAGTGATATTAGAATACAATTTTTTAATTCTCCTAAGTTCCCAATAGCCAACGATCAAGTTCTCGATAATCCAACAAATAAAAAAGTAAAAGTTGCCATTACAATCAAATCATGCATGAATAAGAGCACCAAAGTCTAATAAAGAAGGAGGGTGAGGGCAAATGCCCAGAATGACCAAAAAGACCAGTGGCTCAAGTTAATTTAGAGGTGGATAAACCTTTGTCCCGATACCATTGTTAGACACACAAATTGGAAACATACTCAAATTTATTATTAAGAATGATTTACATAGTGTATCTATTAATACGACCACAAAACTAGTGGCTCAAGTTAATCTACAGGTGGATAAACTTTTGCTTTGATACCACTGTTAGACACACAAGTTGGAAACCACCTCAAATGAGTTATTAAGAATGATCTCAAAGAATGATGTACATTGTGTACCTATTAATACGTCCACAAAACCAGTGGCTCAAGTTATTCTACAAGTGGATAAACCTTTGCTCTGATAACATGTTAGACACACAAGTTGGAAACCAACTCAAATTTATCATTAAGAATGATCTCAAAGAATGATGCACAATGTACCTATTAATACAACCACAAAACTAGTGGCTCAAGTTATTCTACAAGTGAATAAACCTTTTCTCTGATACCATTGTTAGACACACAAATTGGAAAACAACTCAAATGTATTATTAAGAATGATCTCAAAGAATAATGTACATAGTGTACCTATGAATACAATAGGTAAACTGTTGATTCAATTTCCGAAGTTTCTTGGACTCCAGTAAGTACCACCATAACACACATTAACCCAAAACATAACTCAAAAATTAGGTGACGTAACTAGATATGTCCTCCTTCTTGTAGCTTGGGTCACAACAAGAGAGATTTGAACCTAGGTATTTTGAGTTTCAATAATTTCACGTCAAGAGAAATTTGAACTTGGGTATTTTGAGTTTCAACAATTTCACTTTTCTCATATCAACCAACTAATTTCTTGAATTAACTAATTGAACTATCGCTCAACATTATTAATATTCAACATTATTAATATTGTTATTATTATTAAAGAAATTTATACCTAAAAATAAATTAATAATATTTAATTTAAATTGTAATTTATATTAAAATTTTCTATTTCAAATAAATTTAATTAGTGATTAACTCCAAACTAGTCATTAAGTAAAACAATAAGAAAGTGTTTAGTTTAAAATAGCAATATAATAAAGTATAGTTTTAAAATATCAAGGTTGAATGCATTTTAAAATTTGAATGAAATATTTTTAGCACATATACAAGGAAATTGAATGTCAAAAAGTTGTGCAAACAAGCTGTATCCCTTCCCTTCAAATAGTATCTTTCCTCATCCATGATTTTTAATTCAAAATTAGGTATACCTGTGAAAAGTTTACATCAATACAATATGCTCCGAACTCCATTTTGACAGTCAGAAACAAGCTACATAGTTTTTTTTTTTTTTTAATAAACAAGTTGTAAGAAAGAACCATGAACCTTTTTTGCGGAGAGATTGTTCTGTGTAGTTTTGTTTTGTTTTATATATGGCCTTAGAAAAGGCAATCCACCAGTGTTTACTAAGATCCATGTGTGGGAAATGAACATACATATTTATTTTCTTTCAAAAGGAATACATGAATTTTTTTTAATACAAAGAATTAATTAATCTATAATTTTCTATATTTAAAAAAAATTAGATTCAACAAATGTGCAACACACATTTAATAGATAAGTATTTTTTATTCATTATTATGATTTAAGTATACAGTATATATAAGGTCATATAGTTAGTATTTCCTGCCGCTTAGTTTAATTATTGAATTTTGACCACATTTGAACAAGGCCTACATTGTAGATACTCTTAATTAAACTATAGTGAAAAACAATAAACACATACATGAATAGATAAACAAATTATTTTCAGTAGCCATACAGTATTGATAATGACCTTGTACTTATAGTCTTTGAAAGTTGGAGCTAAAATACTAGAACCATACTTCCAAACAAAAAAATGTTTCTACCTTATTAGAGTAAGAGTAAGAGAATATTGAAAAATGATAAAAATATGTTGTTATGTTGCACTG
>APFE030637506.1:2242-12590 GCA_000404065.3 Pinus taeda
GCAGGACTCAAGAACAGGTTGCAGACATCTTGACAAAGCCATTGGATCAGAAAAGCTTTGAATTTTTGAGGAAGTGTCTCGGTATGATCGAATGCCCAGCAGTTGAAATTAAAGGGGAGTGTTAAATTTGTAATTTCAACCGCGCCAATACCACCGCGGTAAACCTCAAATCCACCTGAACCTTATCGCACCGCTTTTTGTTAAAGGTGGTTTCCGTACTGAGAGGCTCCGATAAAACCTGGAGCTGACGCGTGGATTGGGGTGACATCACCCTCTGACATTTATCGGACGATAAATGTCGGTCAAAACTTGTCGCCCGATACTCGTCCAATTTGGTCTTCCATCCTCCGCCGTCCGATCGCAAGGAAGGTATACGGGGTCTACTAAAATTAAATGCGTGAAGTAATACTTTTCCCATACCCTATGTTAATGATATGACATGTTTTTTGGTAAAACACTTAATGTTTTTACTGCACATTATATTTATTTTTTTTACGGAAGTATGGGTGTATTTACGGTATGTAAGTTTTTTATTAAATTGTAATGAATCGTATGATATATGTTTGGTATATGAGTGTTGACTCCAAGTTAAGTGGATAGCACACGGTGAGGAGTGTTGGTTCGCAGCAGCGAATGAAGAACAGGGGAACTCGTAAAAATGAGACAGAGTTTATTTTGATTTGGTATGAAACGCAGCAACGTAAATTTTTTTTAATGTAAGAAAAACACAGGATGCACAACAGTGCAGGAGAAGGCCGAGAGTTGAAAGAGGAAAACCAGGGGAAGTATGTAAAACCATGAATTGTTTCACACAACAGTGAAAAGGTAAAACTGTAAATCCCTGTAATTTTTGTTTTCTCACAACAGTGAATGTAAATGAAATATTTACACACAGTGGTGTAAAATTTCAAAGGAGGCAGAGTAATTTTTGTTAAAATGTTTTGGTGAATCCCTCTCAGTGAAAGAGGATGAATATGTATTAGTGTTTTTATTTTAGTGAATAGAAATCTTTTATGGTGGTGCAATACTCTGTTCAGTAAATTTTTTTAAGCTTCCCTGTGCACAAAAGATCCTGGAGTAGAGGAAACAGAGCATTGCCTCTGTGTGCTTGAATTTTTGTGTTTTTGGGATTTTCCCCTAAAAATCCCCAACAGTTTTTTCTCTCAGGCGCGAACAGAGATTATGCTAATGGAAAATATCTTCATATAAAGCAAATCTCGATAGAGTTTGAAAGAAATAACAACCATATTGAAAGCTACAGAAGCAGAGGAATTCAAATTTTCTTTCAACTGCAAATTCAAATTTGCATGAATTCGAACTGTAAGTGGGATGGTGATGGCATGTCCACTCACCCCTCCCGAAAAGCTATCAGTTCAGAGACATTGTAACCGTTTGAAAGGGAGAGCATATAAAACAATCTGCTACTTTTGACGCTATTCGGTTTTCACCTCATTTTTTTCTTTTCTCCTCTGCATTGCGTTGGCTGGCCTTGTTTCCTGTCCATGTTTCTTTCCTCTGTTGCATGGCCATGCAGTTTGGATTTTACAGTTCTTTTCCTTTGACTTTCCGTTTTGATTGTTTTTATTTCCAATCAGCTTGCATTGTTTGCCCAGGAGATGTTTTTGTGTTGTTGTTATGTAGAAGAGAAGAATGCTAAAGATGAAACGCTTATTATCCATTGAAATGGAGGAGCAGGTATGCCTTTGAAAAGTTTTGCAGTATATTTAGTTTTTATTATTAGTAAGCTTGTACAGTTAAAGGCCGCATGGTAGACGATGGCTATGCAGAGAACTTAAACTATTCAACAGTTTTTATTCATTGTTTCTATTTCACAGTGTAGCCGTGGAAAATTGCAAGAGCTATCACGGTAGAGATTGCGCTTTTATTCCATTTGGTGGTTCTTGCTTAATGGTTTTGACCTGCTTAATAATTTTGCAACAGGGGAAGAAAAGGGGTTGCCATGGAGGGAGAATTTATTCATTATTTCTATTTCACAGTGAAGCCCTGGAAAATTGCAATAGTTATCATGGTAGAGATTGTGCTTTTATTCTATTTGGCGGTTCTTGCTTAATGGTTTTGACCTGCTTAACAATTTTGCAGTAGGGGGAGAGAAGGGGTTGCCCTGGAGGAATAATATGAGACAAGAAGCTATGGTTTCTGAATCTGTAATGTGTTTTCTCATTTCTTTCTATATCGGTTTATCCCTGGGTTTCTCTGTCAACTCTGTCTAAGGTGGTGTTTAAACTTTAAATGTTTGACACTGAATTTGGGGAGACAAGAACACACCCTGGAGAAGAGTACGAGCATGCTAGAGGATGTTCATACAACTTTTTGTCTTATTCATTCTATTATTTTAAGTGAGCAATATTAGGTAAGTACCGATTCTTCTTTTCCAGTTCCTCGAAAAAAGTATCGATGATTCCTCTTTTCCAGTCACTCGAAAACAGAGAAAACATCTTGTAATTCTCGGTATACTATCTGCAGCTACAAATTCAGTCAATCTATGCGGGCGGGCATTACATCATTTCTTAGATTACTTACAATATACTTATACCCTTAATCTATATAGTAAAGCTAACCCAGTAGACGATGAAGGTTAAAATTAATTTATTTAGGATTGCCCTATGGGCATTGTTATTTTATTTAGTTGCATATAGTTGTAATTGATGTTTCTCGATATTCTTGATACTGTTCACAAACGCTTTAATTTCTATCTATTATTCAACACTCAGAAAGGGCTTTAATTTTTTGCACTAGCGGCTATAGTTGTCCTATGCTCTAATGATATAGATATAGACCGTTTGCAACTTTTCATTTTTTTTTTGGCAGTTGCTTGCATATTGGTAATTACTTGAAATAGGTAAAGAGGTTAAGATGATAGCTCTCGTTTGTTTTGCTTCTTCTTTTTTGAGTAGGGACTCTATGGATGTCTCTCCCTCTCACAAATCATTTACAGTGCAATTGCAGGGGAAAGGATGAGGGATACTTGGTTATCTTGGAGGAAAATGAAGACAGGAAAGGCTTTTGTCCTTATTTTGTCAGAGAAATTGAGGACACGGGGGCAGGCTGTGAGATTACGACATTTTGGTGGTTTACATAAGATCTTTTAACACTCATTTTGTGTGAAGCTGGCGTAAGTATGTGCCATATCAGTGGATAGTCGCTCATGTAGCCTTTTCTGTACTTTCCAGCCAGGTGAACTGGTAACCCATAGAAGATGGGGTTAAGCCAGTGAAAAGGTCTTGCTAAACAGATGTAAAATATCTATTTAGAAATCTATTCTACCAGGTTTCACTAAAGATATTCTTAAGTAAGGTTAACCAGAAGTTATATAGATGAATATCATATTGTGAGTTGTTTTACTTGTGTGTTTGCATTTCTTTGATAAGGGGATTTATTTTGTTGCAGGATGTACCGCAAAATGGAAGAAGGATGGGTAGAGATGAAACCCATTGGAGTGGAGGGGCTTGATAGATGATTTTTCTTGGTGAATTAATATGCCTATAGTCATGAGAGTTTTATTTGTAAGAGTTGTTTCATAGTTTAGAAGCAATTAAACCTTTTTGTTGATTATTTCAATCATAGATTAAATGTTTTTATTGATTATCTCATTTCAGAATGGTGCTTGTTTTCTTTTAATATCTTTGATAGTACTTGGTTCTTTATTTTGGCTTGATTTATGGTTTGAAATGAACTTTGATTTGCAACAGGTTACTATGCCTCGACAAAAAAGACGAGAAAATGAATGTTTTGTTACAACTTAAGAGATGTCAAATGTTTTTCCTATGTAGGTTTGTTTATTTTGGTTGATTTTATCATTTATATATAATCGTACTTGCTTTGGATATTGATTCCTTCCAATCTTTCTTCGCAGTCATTGCAAAGATAAGATCACACGTCGAAGAAGGAGAAACGCTGATAAAGAATACAATCAGACTACCAGTCAAAATCAGGTAGGTAGACATTTTTTTCATATTCTTTGGTTAGATGGTTATTCTATAACTAAACCCATAGGTTATATGGTTATTCTTCCTATTACTAGTTTTCTATTAATTTAACCGGTGCTTAAAACTATTATTTAGAAATCTTTTGGTTGAAATTTCACTAAATGATATAGAAGACACTAGAAGCAAAGTTAGCCAGAAGTTAGATCATTATAGATGACTACATTGGCCAACTATGTAAATGTATTAATGTCATGTATCATGCATGCCAAACTTCAGTTTGCTCATTTATTTGAGATGTTTTCCCGAAGGGTTGCTTGATGTCCATCATTTTTCAATAGCTCATATTCCCTCTTGTGAAAATTCCTAGATCTAACAATCTCTGGAATCCTACTGCAACCAGCTGAATCTACTTCACCTAGATCGTAAATTACATTACAAACTTGTTTAAGATTTCTTCTTGAAATATTGAAGTAAATTAATAAAGCAGCCTACACCAAATTAAATATGATTATGAAACATAGAAACTGAGCAAGGAAATACAAACACATTGGACACCGTTATTTGTGGACAAATGTCCCCAGAAAAACCCAATGCGGGAAAATCAGTGCAACTGCTATGAGGGTTTTATTATTATTAAGTAGTAGCAAATTCTGAATACCTCACAAGATTATTCAGTTATAGAGAGAAATACTGGCAGAAAGAATTGTGAGGTTACCTCACATTATCATTGGAAATCCTGATTGATCCAGCCCTAGGCTGATTGCCTCCCCGACTTTTCTGGCTGCCTCTACCCTGTGTCTTCGTCAGCCCAACGTCAAGCTCTCTGGGGACTACGTCACTCCTCTGGATGGTCGATTCGCTGCCCAGGAGATTCGATTTCTGCCTCTCGGTCTCACTGGCTTCTGCACCGCCTCCGCATAGCTCTACATCAGCCCCTCTAGCTCAGCGTTGCCACTGCTGGATTGCCTTCTGCTTCTCTCTATTGATGATTCTTCGACTGAGAAAAACACTCTCTCTCCGGAAGTTATCCCTACCCCTCTGCTGCAAGAAATCTCCTCAATCGAATTTTCCTCCTGAGAACTTCTCACTTCAGAAAATCGATTTCTTGATCTCTCTTGGTGTATTTCCAAATGACCCTCAAGTCCCTTCTTATATCTTCCTGTTGGACAACCAACGACCTAGATTAACTCCTAATCAAAGGCTCAGATCATTTTGACTTGATCTCTATCTTTATCTATAAGATTCATCCACAATTAGATTAATACCCATTAATATTTTAATTTTCCTAAGTTAAGACTTAGGAACCCCATTAAAAATATTAATTATTTTAATATAGTTGTCTCTAGGTGGAATTCCCCAAAACGGTTTTTGGGTTCTTTGGAATGCATGTACCCAAGCCTCCTTACAAAATTTGAGGCCTAGATCACATCCAATGCTACCCCAAATCAACACCTCTTTGGGTTAGAAATTAGTATGGGTGGGCATGATTGGGATGAGGTTGGTTAGTGCTACCCTGTGTGTAAGCTTGGATTTTGTGGTACACAAATCTATTAGGACGAGGAGAACTAGATGCCACACAAAGTCCCCAAAGATACTGGGGTTGTAATTCATCTTTGCTCATAGAGAAACTAGCATTTTAAATTCATCTTCGCCCTGATTATTTTATGTCATAGATATAGCCATTGACCATTGATAGAGCTAAGAATCCTTATTTTTTCACAATTAAATATGGCTATTTGTGTTTTAATGTGGTAAAGAGATTTTGGCAATAATTATCATGTTCGATAGGGGATTTGGATGTGAAAAATTATCTATTTTTTAATGTGATTTCATTTTATTTTTATGGGAAAATTGTGAAGTATTTACTATTTTAATAGGCGTTTATCCAATTGTTGGAGTCACTATGATGAACTCTAGATACCAACTATCGAAATGCTATTCAAAATTTTGTACTTTTATAGCAACGCTTAGGTGAATTTCGCAAAACCATTTCAATACCATAACTTGATTTTGTATTTTTATAGCAAAGTCTATGTGAATTTGTAAACCATAATAGATCATTTTAACAATAACTTGAGCATAGAGACTATTCTGGCCATAGTCACCCATCTTTAAAAAAATAAAAAAAAGCGTATCAAATCGAATTATACTAGAAAGGGATTTGAAAAAATTGCAAACAGGGTTCACAAAATTGGCCTAGGCTTGCATAGTGCATATTCTACATGGTGATCAACCCAACTCAATTGGTGATGGGAGCTTTTTCTAAACACACGTGATTTGAAATTTATAACTTTTATTACATGGTAATTTCTAAATTTTACATAGGTGTTGCTTGGAATCTTGTGAATAGCGAAATCATGTAGTGTTTTCTTCTATAATCATTGGTATATGAGGTGGTTACGAGTGCATACCCCTCAATACCACTAGATTTCCATTCGGCCCTGTGAGCTCCATCTCCAACCTCCTCCAGTCTAGGGTAACATGCCCAAGGGAGTAGAGCGAATGAATACCCATCACCACATTGGTGTCTAGAATATCAAGTACAAAGAAGTGATCAGTCATTGAGTAATTCCCCATGGTCATAGACGTACCTAGTACACTATATGGTCCTGTCTCCAGGCACTAAGACAGAAAAGTCCTCAAAGGTCTCAGTGTGTATCCCTCTCTGCTCCACCATTTGGGCATCAAAAAAATTGTGGGTAGCCCCATTGTCCACTAGCACTGATACATGTTTCCCCTGCACTGTGCCTCTAATCCTTAATGTTAGGTACTTCGACACTCCCCGAAGTGAAGCAATAACTTCCCTGTGTGGGTAAGAAAGGGGCTCCTCTAGGTGGGATGGTGGAGGTGGTCCTCCTCCTACTCCAGTAACCTGTGGCTCTCCATCATCTCCCCTTGCCTCCTACTCCACATCACCCTTTGACTCACTATCTGAAAACACCTCTATGTAATGGGCCTTGTCCTTGGTGCACCTATGCCCTGGTGCACATGGCCCCTACCACGTGAAGCACAACTGTCTCCTCCAGAGGTCTCTCCTGTCTCATCATCCAACTTCCCACCCCCTAACATCTCCCTCTACGGTGGGGGTCTAGTATCTCTACCCTTTTGTGGAAAGGTAGGTCTCATGGATACTGGGGGTCTAGTCTTGGGGATTGCACCCAGCAATTCCCGTGTTCTGCTCATTGCATCATGGAGCGCAGTAGGTCTGTTCGAACTCACTAGCCCACAACCAAAGAACATACCTTGCTAGTTAGATTGGAGACCATCCAAAAATGAACTTGTTAGTCAGGCTAGAGACCACCCGTAATGAACTACAAAAAAACATGAAATCCCACCAACATTCATTATGGTCTAAAGAGGAAATTATGGTTGGTGTTTGAGCACTTGGAATTGGGATGCCGGTAAGATCTCCATTGTCAAAATCACTCACCATGTAACCCTCTACATAGGCCATACAAGAATCAAGGCTATCCAGGAAAAACCTCTTATTACAGAGCATTCTTTAATATCCTCTAGGGAGTAGAAGACATTATAATTCTTCACCTACTTGTCTTTGAGGACCAACCTTATCAGGGTTAATGTTTGTTGATGTAAAGCTAATGAATTTATGAATTGTTTCTTCCTTCTCCCGATATTCCCAGGGTTAGGGACCCACTTCGAACCTTCACTAAGCAACTTTGAATTTAAATCATATTGGTGTTCCAACCCATCTTGACTCTCTAATATCCTGATTTAATTTCTTATGTTTGGTGGAACAACATTGAAGAAGGTGGCCACTAAATCATAGGCAAAAGGGTCGAACCCTCCTCCGCCCTAGAGAAGCATTTCCACCTCCACCCCATTTGCTACTCATTCAATGTCTAGGAGGCATTAGTACAACAAATATGATAAAATTTGGGCAGCTACTAAAAATTCCACACCCAACCCATAATTGAACCTGAGATTGTGCAATCGACAACAATATCCAACACAGATGTAGCCCCTTTGTGAAATATAATTATTCCATAATACTAACCACACACACTCTCTAAAAGAAACTATAAGCCATCAAATGGAGGTCTAGGGCCTACCCTCACTTCCACTCTCACATGCTTCTGCAAACCCCAAACACATCATAAGGACCTCCATTTAAAAACACCAATGCCACATATATTCTTACACGCTGCTTCAATTAGGCACCTGTTGCGACCAACCAAGCATTTAGTGCTCATTACACTTGGGAGGTGGCGAGCAAAACCTCCAACGACCCCATCGCATCAACTAAACACCCCCATTGGGGGTTTATCTTTAAACTTAGAGCCAACTTACCAACATTTACATTAATCAATTATTAGAGATGAAAATTACTTTGTACATCTTATTTAATATATTAATTATTTAATTTTTTTAACTTGACTTCATTTAAAAGTTATTGTCAATTTTTTGTTTAACAATAATTAGGAAATTTTATATTATGAGAAACAATAGGTGAGGCTTATAACAAAAGTATAAAAAAATAGCTTAGGATTTCAAACAAATTTTCCAACTCCTTTTTTTCCAAATATATAAATACTTATGTCCTAAATGTCTTTTCAGTATATCTTACATGAGTAAATTTTAAAAAATTCCACAAAATAAAAGACAAAAATAATTCATGGATAAATTATTTTACATGCTCGACTTCTTGTCACCAATAGTTTTATCACAAAATAAGATTTTATTTTTTTACTATTGTTGTCTAGGTCTCTTTAATAGTTGATGGAGTTCACGTTTTTCCTTCCACTCTTGATATATTTAAATATGGGGGTTCTGGTTCTAAAATATCATCTTCTTCAACCCGCTCCACCTAACTCACCTTTTTGAGGGTTAAGTGGGGGATATGCTTCCTAATCAAAAGTAGGAGGATACTTGATTACTCTACCATAATACCTTGTGATGCCAAGTCATGTTTCAATAGAAGTCATCTTTCTGTGATGTGTCCCTAGTTTCGTTTGGATCCACTTTTAGCTCTTACAGGAATGGGTCCAAGTTAGGTGGATTTCTTCGCTAATTAGATCCAACCCTCTAGGTTTGTTTATGATGATGCCTCCAAACTTGCCATAAACCTTTCTGGAAATGTGTTGTTAAATTCCCTATTGGTAAATTTTGAATTATAGCACACACAAGAGTTAAGGATAGAGAATGAATCGTTAATTAAAGGATGGGGTCCAGTGTTTCATGCATAACCCATAATTTCTCTAGAACCATGATCCTAATAAATTGAAATCCAAATCCCTATATTTTGCAAGGTTAAATTAAACAATGAAGAACCCCTTTGCACAAGGATAATCAAAAGCCTCCTCCTTTAACTAAGGCTTATAGGACTTTGACATCCATTTTTGCAAATCAACTATATGAGGCTAGAGACTGTTGAAGCGACTCACAAGACCATTTTTACTATAAAATGTTACCTACACTTCAACATCTTTTATTGTGGGAATAGTTATAGCTAGAGCTTCTTGAACCCATGGGGGCTTCAATGGGGGAGCAATACCATACGACGTGTATTCATATTAGGGGATATATTGAGGAAAAAATGAAATAATATATCAAGCATATATTAGGGGGTAAAGAGTGTTTATATTGAAAGGTATAGAAAATGGAACTCAAATTTAATAAAAAAATATAAAGGGGTATAAAAAATGTTAATGAAAAAATAGATACTTATAATATCTAGTGAAAGTAAGGGTTTTTTAAATTGGGAAGGTGCATTGAATTTTTATTGGTAGGAGGTTAAATAATGTTATTTTTAGAGGTATTTTCCAAGATGTAGTCAAATTACGAGTATTTTTTAGTATGCCATGAACAAACGTGATGTGTCTGAGGTTCTTTGAGTGAAGCCCCCATGTCTGAACCAAAAGGCAAGGAAAACATGAGATATTCTTTACAATAAAAATGACTGAAGCCTTACTTAGAATACCATTAGAGGGGAGAGGGTTGCATCAATATATAATGCCCATATTGGTTCTCACATAATACCCAAGACAAAAAGAAGAAACCATATCAGAAGGATCCAAGTTGAATCTACATCCATTGTCCAAGCTGGGTCAAATTGTGAATCGAATAAAAAAGGAATATAAACTGCAACACAAGGAATTGTCGCCCTTTTAGAGCCTAAGCTACTAGACGAAGGATAATTAATCAAGGAGAAGGAAACTACCACCACCATCACCAAGGAAGTTGCAAGAGATGAGTTCAAAGGTAATAAGGTTGACCATCCTAGCTGGGATTGGGATTGTCTTGTGCAAATGGCTAGACTGGACCCTAGCTATTGTTACCTCATTTTATTGCTCATTAAACATTTTTTTTATGTATAATTATTAATTGAATGTACACAAATATAATTATTATTATTACACTTTGATGTTATGTATATAGATAAA